>OMNS01001336.1:1593-12677 GCA_900303225.1 Laemonema laureysi | reverse complement strand
ACCTTCTCTTTTGAGGAAAGCGTAGGATGAACAAACTTCCTGTATAGCACGCTGGACCCCTTTGTGTAGGGGGACAGCAACCATACCACGAAGGCTATCTTAAGCTCATAATAGAAGGGGATCCTGCAGGAAAGATACAACAATGATAAAGCACCGCTAATGTCACTTTTTCCCCCTCTCCCTGTTAACATTGTAGTATCCCTATGAGTAATCACCGTACAGACACGACAATTGATCTTTTAACACACACACACACACACACACACACACACACACACACATACATATATAAACATTTGTTGGTGTTTGTTGTTATTCAAAAGAAATGCTCCTTACCAACATAGAAACATGTCTGTAAATACTTCTGCAGCGGTAAATAAGGCAAATATTATCCAATACATCATCCATTTTACCTGAAAGGGAATAAGGAAAATTCATTTACAATAACAAATCATTTACAAAACCGCTCCGTATTTGTGTGGGATTATAAAGCATAGCAGGGATATACTTACATATTCTTTAACATCTTTCGACTTAACCGCCTTATATGATGAATACGCAGGGTATAGTGTACCAAATACAAGCCTAGAAGACAAGAGAAAGATCACCCATGGTGTTTAAGTATGTGAAATTGTAATCTATGTGTCTGTAGACATTAAATGTAGGCTACACAAAAAGTTGTACAGACCTACGTGCACAGCAGGGATTATAGTTTGATTAGAAAATGCACACACAATCAAAATCGCTCAATTGAACGCAGAGTGAGTGACCTAAAACACTAGGAATATGTGTGTGCACGTTTGAGATAAAAACAATACAGAAAAACAAACAAAAAGCTAAACAAAAAGATGGCCTTCATTTGTGTTTTGGACAAGTTGTGTCGAGTTTAGACACACCTGCGCTGCTGACTGCAGATTTGCACACGACTGGAGGGCAGACAGAAGAGTCCAACGGCTAAGCAACAGCTGTGAGTGTGACCTGATCAAATTACTGGCCTACATAAAAGTGCACCATGTTGGCCTGGCATGTGAACAACATTGCCACGACAGACCTCAGAAGCAAGACAACAAGAGTCATTGCCGTGTAAAATAAAACACCCCACGGTGCTCCAAGAGGAATTATGTTTTTGTCCCAAAGTCGAATATCTCAAATGGTCCCGAGCGACAATATTGCCCAGCCTACAGTGAGAGCTGCTGTCGCGGAATCGAATACGCCAACTTGCTTGTAACAGGATATTGTAATCTAAATTTAATTGACGTAGACAACGATCTTGTAGATTTGTAGGCCTACGTGCTATTAGTTAGTAGGCCTGTATACAACTATAGCCTACAATATATGAAGACGCTGGTCCAAAGGCGCAAGAAGATCAAACGATCATGGCAATGGTTCATGCAATACCATTTATTACTATAGAGTGAGTCGATGCTACATTAGTGCTACATCTTTGTATTAAAAGTAGCACTTGAATTGTAACTAGAGAAGGCGAACCCATCCCTTTGTTTTCACAATACAAGACAACTCAAATGACATCACCTCGGGTATTTCGGTCACCTCAACATTGGGTGAAATTCGCGGTTTTACGATAGGCTATCCTATATTTTCCTATTAGCGATATCCTAACATATTAATTTTGGAATTCCCGTACAATCCCGTCGGCCTTTTGTCTGGATTTAAAAGGGCAATAGCATGGCATGCTCATCATTTACCGGGCTACATTTTGTTGAAATTAAAATGTAGCCTAAACCCCGCTTGCAAATAAAACATGAGAGCACGGGTCCTCTGAAACACCCGAGTCATGGTTTATTGTACTAGAAATAAGACCACATCTATGTAGCCATATAAAGCAACTGCTTAACAGCACCTGGTCAATGAGCAGAATATATAGACACAAATACACTCGCCGTAAAATACGATTTCCCCCCCCTTGCCTGTTCTAATGACAACAAAATGATTTGGGCAAAAAATAAAAATACTTACACCACAAGTCTAGAAATAATCCACGAGACCATTGCGCTGTGAAGCCGAGCAAACGCGCCGTCTGCGGGGAGCTCCTTCCTTGACTCTGGCACTTGACCAGTTGACAGGCGCGTCGAAGCCCAGCGTCGAGCTCTACGCGCGCGCAGCAAAGAACGTGCAGAATAAACAGTGGCTGTTCCATAATAATCGTCAACCATAGATGGCATTGTTGTCATACTTTACAAAAACAAAACACTGGACTCACGATACTTACAAACGTCCAGAGGATGATCACGGTGTACTTTGTCACTACTGGTTTACATTGTTATTAATGTAATGTAGGCCTACACACGTTTACTATAGCCAGATCAACGCTGTGATTATAGTAGAGACTAACCACCGTAGCCAGAAAATCGTGGAAGACCTGTATTTAACATGAGCCTTGATATTTCATGGCCCTCGGTTCTAGGTTTGGTCTCCAGACACCAGAAAGAGAATGAGGGCAGGATCTAGTTACTGGCTGTTGAGGCAGGGCTGTGGCTTTCAGAAAACAAATCTCTTTCTCTGCTTTATAAAAAGGGAACACTTCTCATTTCTGCTCCCCCCTATCCCAATGACACCGACTGAATGACCAACTGGAACAACACACACAGGGTCTCCTTTCCAACGAAACATTTGGTTTGCCATGTATCTCGTATGTAGATGAAGGACATTTGGGGACAATGAATGAAATGAACCGTGTTGATGTCTTAAATCATTTAGACAATCATACGTGTTATTCCAACAAGTGTACTTGCATCCACCTAGGACCACATTTAATAGATACATTTTGACTGTACAGAAAATATCTACTGAAAGACTCGATGGTTTCAGATATGATAAGAGGATTAAAACAGAAAATAATTGGCTGTTAAACGCAGATAAAGAATTTATGCAGAAGCCAACTGTGGTTCTGGTTAGTATTTTTTGGAAAAAACGTGCCCGACAAACCCACCACTATTATAAATTAGCACAGTAGAATAATGCGTTTTTGTTCTCAGACTTTTCATACCTGTTTATAAAGTACCACTTTTTAAGTTTTGCGATATGGTGTTCGAACCATGCTTTGGACAATAAGTGGACAAGCCTTGGCATAAGCTGCCGCCATGTTGAGTCAGGATGGCCTTTTGCTCTGGCAGTATCGACTAAACATAAAAAAAAAGAGAACGTTTTTACACACCTTAGCCTTAGCAAAAAGCACACATGACCCAAGATGAAAATGTCGGCAAACGATAAACAAGCAAAGATTCCAGGTAAACCAAAATAGTCTCTGTCCCCTTTGAGGGGAGGGGAGCAAAACAAGCTACAACGGTGGGACAGACGGAGACCGCTCTAGCTTCTCAAGGCGGCCAATCTGGACTGCATCTCCTCAATGTCCTCCTCCGACTCATCCTCCGAGGCTGCGGTGGCTCCTCTGACATCCGTGTCAGGCAAGGCATCTGTGACTTTGCTGGGCGCCTTTCCAAGAGCACCTGATGGAGCACATACACAACGGTTCAATTGTTTGGTTTGCTTTTCATATAGAAAACAGGCACGACATGTCTTATGGCGAATATACTAGTATTGCATATCCACATATTCACATCATACATAACAAACTAATATGATTATAACTAATGACTCATGGTTTGCAGCTGGGTGTTTATAGTTTAGCAGGTTGTGGGCATCGTCATACCGGCTGTGATGTCAAAGAGGATCTTGTCCACCTCCGCCTCTGCTGCCTCCTCCATGTCCTCCCCGTCCTCCATGCTCTCAAATGTGTCTTCCATCATTTCCTCAATGATGCCAGCCTTGGAGATACAACACACAGCGTTTGTTTGAGTCTATTTTCTATTAATGGCTGTAAACCAATAGGCAGAATGCCCTTATTATTATTAGTAGTACTAGTAGTAGTAGTAGTAGTAGTAGTAGTAGTAGTAGTAAAAGTATTAGTAGTGTTGTTGTTACTGGTATTATTAATCATATTTTTACACATTATTTTGTGTGCCCTCAAACTGAATAGAACTGCAGAGGCTTCATTGAAAAGCCTCAAAGCATTATCTAGACTATGAGTACAACTACTGTATGTGTAGCAGTTCTGACCTTCATCATCTCCTTTGAAAGGTCCCTCATAGTCTCCTGGATCTCTGGGATCTTGACGAGGTTCTGCATGGCTTTCATAACCTCTGTGCTCTTCTGAAGGGCTCCAGCAACACGCACCACAGCTACGATCACATCAACAGACATTAGACATCAGAACTTAGTTCCTCAAGAGACAAACACAAATAAGAGCCAACAATGTGAGGCACATAAAAAAAAGACATAATGACGCAAAATGACTCCATGTAACCTGTTGTCTTCACACACTTACCAAGCTGATTCTTCATGCTGAGTAGTACAGAGTTCATTTGAGCTTTGGAGGCATAGAGTTTACTGACAGCCCGCCGTGACTGGATCAGCTCTTTGGCGAGGATGATGCACACATCTCTCTCGCCCTTCTTAGCAGCATCTTTAATGGATCTTTTGACCTTTTCCTCTTCCCTATGAATGTCTGAAAAGCGATGGATTACCTTTACATTACATAAACACAGGAGAACAACACCCAGTCTTTTGTTTACAATACATACAAAAATGCATGTTCTTAATCAAAAGGATTAAGAACATCTAGATATTATAAATGGTCCGAGGCTCACCTCGAATTTGTCTGTCAATCACTCGCATTTCCTTTCTGATTTTGTGAGACCATTCATTTATCTGTAAAAGGAGGGATTTTTGAATAAATAACGAGTTGAGAATAGAGCGTGCCACTGCTACCATTACCCATATTATTCAAAATAACGAGACAAGTCTGCCCGTTGTCAGAGCATGACATTTACTGAAGCTAACATAACATGGTTTGTTTACATCTGATAGCTGACTTGTGTTAGCTTGAAAGTATAGCAGGCTAAACGCTTATCGACGCTAAAAACATAACACGGTGAACTAGTGTCATTGGATTAAAGTAACGCGGACGTATAATAAAATACGTGTATGTGTGAGAGTTAAACATGTAACGTGAATGTTTATAAGGTAAACACGAATGTAATAGGGAGGCTAACAAGAAGCAGCAACAGTTTGGAAGAATCCAACTAGCCTGGCAGTGACATAGTTAGCTGGGCTAGCTTACACGCGATCCCATTCTTATGTAGCTAATTTAAGCATCGAGGTTAACCTCCCACAAACGTTTAAACCCCTAGTAATCCTAAACTCACCAGGTCTTTTGGTGGTTTCTCTTGTGTTCTTCCGAACAGACCCATTGTAGCCTTTAAATTAAATGACTAGCTAACTACTACCTGGCGTAGTCCACTGGCACTTCCTGTTCCTGAGTTTCCACAATCCAGCCCTCGTCCAGACACAACCTTGCACAACCCGTTGGAGCCGTAGGTTGGCTACACGAGCCCCATAGTTCTTCAATTTACATGTACATTCAGCAACAGCAGCGTCATCCCTAGCCAGTCTCGGAACAAGCAAAATGCGTTCATTTTAAAAGAGATATTTGGCCATCATAATGGGAAGATTAAAACAAATATAGGTCATTAGAAGGATAGGCATATATCATTATATTAGAAATTACAATGCTATTTTACCAAGACTAAATTGAATGTATGTCAAATTATGAATGTAGTCTTTGGATTGGTAATTCAGATTGTCTTGATAGTAACACTACCTAATCATCCCATAGCACCATGTCTTCGGTGTGCTAGTGTGCTAAAAGCGTTTAAACCGACGTACTACGTAATTAATAGTATAGTGTAACACGCGCGCGCACACACACACACACACACACACACACACACACACACAAAATCTGCACAATCATACTGCACTAAAATACATTAGTTTTACCTATGCATAAGAATGTATATGTAGCATAATGGCACGGTATGTCTTTCGTACCTAGAATTGCAGCCTCCCTGCAAAAACACATGCATGCCTACACACGTCATTTATTTGAGCTATCAATATACCACAATAAGTATATTTGTGTATTATTTACACTCGAACATGTTATTATTGTTTGATTCACATAGGCATAATTTATAATAATACATTATTATATTGGGAGGAATTCACTCCATCTCTAAACCAGGATAGCAAACCAATGTGTGCTGTTATTATTGTATTATTAAAGCAGCATTGTTAAGATTGCAATTCACACCATCATACCAGCATATGTATTATATTGGGAGGAATTTTACCCCACCTCTATACCAGGTTAACAACAGGCCCCTCTCGTAGTGTAATTTGTTCGTGACGTTTACATGGGTCTCCTGGGTGCTTTCTAGAGGTTCTAGATGGTTCTCTTATAGATCGGCTGTGCTACCAATCAAGCAGCCTTTGGTGCGAGCCGACTGCGACATAACCAATTACAACGGGCTAAGGGCGGGCTTTAAACCCATCTTTTACAATTGCGCATGTTTGTTAGGGCTGCCGGTTTAAGACTGCCTGGAGTGGGAGATTGTTCTGGACATCATCGCTTACTGGGATTAGATTGAATGAGTTTGCTAATAACAGCGTGTCTTACGTAACAGCTCGTAATTCAGCTAACCCGCTGTTAGCTAGCTGCCAGTTATTATCTGGACCAAGACAGCCCTTAAATATATATAGATTGACCGTCGAAATACTTTGGTAGCCTGTACTGTTTTCTCTTGCGTCAGGTGCTGTCGTTAGGGAGTAAACTGAGACGAATTAAAGAGCGCTCATTATGTCAGTGGTAGGCATTGATGTGGGATACCAAAACTGTTACATCGCTGTGGCGAGAAGCGGTGGCATTGAAACCATCGCCAATGATTACAGTGACAGATGCACACCGTAAGTATAACATTGACATCACCTATAGCGACGGAAATTATGCAATGTTTGCAATTGGAGGGCATTCGCCTGCGGAGTGGCAAAGGCAGATCACTAATAGAGGTGACACCATTGGTGCTTAATGTTTTTTGTTGCTTTATTTCAGTGTTATTACAATTTTATGTTGGCTCTCTATGTCAAAGTGCCACATGTATCTGAATACAAGTAGGCTACATGCTGTTCAAGTATGACACGGTCAAACCATGGGTCAAAGAAGGCGTTGAGATGCCCTGTAGTACCGCGGTACGATTGAGTTGCATAGTGCAGTAGCCAACTGAACTGACAGGTGAATTTGTCGACGAGGGCGCATTTTAATACTGCGCAGTTAAATTGTCAAGTGGACGACTGAAGAGACAAGGCTGAGAGACAATTCCCTTCAGACATTATACTCTGTTTATACTCTCAAATATTGACAGACAGACATGCAGAACAATATATGCATTATGGAAGGCTTCTACAATCAGAATTATCTGATACTATATTATTAATATTATTAACTATATTATTAACAAATGACAACAAACGACAAATCAACTGTAATGAAAAGACGCTGCCATTTATTAAATTGTCAAACTATAAGTATGTTGTATAATATCATGAATAATTCGTATATAGTATAATAAAATAATTTGTATTACCTGATGAAAGCTAGGCCTTTGGTTTACAGTGGAAATTTGCAATGTCCCTTAGCTGAGGAGAGTACGTAGTAGCCTATGTTTGTATTATTCCTGAGTTCTAAGGAGAAGCCTTCTCTTAGAACTATCTCAGAGAAGAAGGGGTAGAGCACAGGTGGACGACCTGTCACTGCCAAGTCATGAAATGAATCCCTTGATGAAGACTAGTGTTGAACTACCGTGATGGCACTTCATAAAGTATTAAGTAGGGTCGAGAGAACCGCAGAATGTTCTTTACTTTTGAAGGGGAACTATTCTGACTCACTGGACTACTTTCCAATTACCCTAGACTCCCTGGTGGAATCTCACAATTCTCACGATATCACTCACTCTGTCATACATACTCAATCTTAACCATAATCATTTAGATGTGGCATTCATTCTACGACATGCATTCTTATTCGTTTTTTGTTGTTGTTGATTATTTGTGTGATTATTCTAATAATAATGTTGCTGATTAATGTATATTTTTTCTCTCCACAAGAGCATGTGTGTCCCTGGCCTCCAAAAACCGCATCATTGGAAATGCTGCTAAAAGTCAAGTAAGTCAAAATTTGCTATGCCTGTTCAGTTTCACATAACAGATAACATTCAAACGATTGGACTTGCTATAATTGCATGTTCTAGAGTCAAATCAATGACAGGCATATATTCTTTACATAATCCATATATAACTATTTAAGGACCATTGTTAAAGTCGTCTTCTGCGAGATCTCACGTTGCTTGTCTGTATTTCAGATCATCACAAATTTCAAAAATACAGTCCATGGTTTCAAAAAGTTTCATGGCAGGGCATTTGACGACCCGTTTGTCCAGGGCGAGAAACCCAAATTGCCTTATAGCCTGCATAAACTGGCCAATGGCAACACTGGAATCAAGGTAAAACTGGTGTCAGAAATAACCAAATCTTGTCTCTGATTTTCTGTTGTTGTTACCTATTGTTATCTATTTTTTTTGTCACACACATACCATTGCTATTTGAATGTGTTTGTCTCTTGTTTTAAAACGTCACAACTTTTTATAGATATTATATATAATTATCATTAAGAAAACATTTTTGATTCGGTTTCCATTGCAATCGAATAAGGTTTCAGTCCTAAATATTTCTATTTGAAAAAGTCAATATAATTCATTTCCAGGTCCGCTATTTGGATGAGGATAAGGTGTTTACAGTGGAACAGATCACTGCAATGCTGTTGACCAAACTGAAGGAGACATCCGAGGGAGCCCTGAAGAAGCCAGTGGTGGATTGCGTCATATCGGTGAGTGGCGGCAAAATGACCACTAAAACCATTCACGTCTTAAGACTGATGAGGTCATGTGATTGAAGACACTGATGGGTGTGTCAAATATCTTGCACAGGTCCCAAGCTTTTTCACAGATGCTGAGAGACGGTCTGTGTTCGATGCATCTCAGATCGCTGGGCTCAACTGTTTGCGGCTCATTAACGACACCACTGCAGGTTAGCGCTATGAGAACTGCAAGTCATTAAATATCTGTTAACAAATGGGAAGAGACTTGACTCTTGTCTTACTTGTCTCTTGTCTGTCCTTACATTTGTGTGTGAATGGTCAATGCAGGTGCAGCAAGTCAGGACAAATGATAATGTTCAGAGATTAATAGCTGATGTTTACAACACAACACAACACAACATACAAGACTTTGAAACAAAAAAGTAAGTGTAGATGTATGTTTAAGTGATTCAATTGTTTGTTACAGTGGCTTTGGCTTATGGGATCTACAAACAGGACTTGCCCACTGCAGAGGAGAAACCAAGGAACGTGGTGTTTGTGGACTTGGGTCATTCATCATACCAAGTCTCCATTGCTGCATTCAACAAAGGCAAACTCAAGGTTAGCAATTGAAATGTTAAAATCCTATGAGCCTCCTCGCTTTTGTTTCATCGTATTTTTAAAAACAAACAAACAAACAAACAAACATTTATTTTCCAGGTGCTCGCCACAGCATTTGACCCTTACCTGGGCGGCCGCAACTTTGACGAGGTATTGGTGGACTACTTCTGTGAGGACTTTAAGGGCAGGTACAAGCTGAACGTAAAGGAAAACCCCAGGGCCGTCCTGCGGCTTCACCAGGAGTGTGAGAAGCTGAAAAAGCTGATGAGCGCCAACTCCTCTGACTTGCCTCTGAATATAGAGTGCTTCATGAATGACATCGACGTCACCGGCAAGATGAACAGGTGCACATTTCCATTTCCATTCGCTAAGTAGTTTGTGCTTAAGTAATTATGGATCACGTGATGAATCCAAATCTTTCTCACTTTTAATTCCAGGACCCAATTTGAAGAATTTTGTGCTCATTATCTGGCAAGAGTGGAGGCGCCGCTGAAAGCAGTCATTGAGCAATCAAGTATGTCCATCCCACCTTTTATTTGTTTTATTCACCAAAAAAATAGTTAGATCTAAACCATCCTGGCTGAAAACGTTAAACCCCCAGAAATCGTTTCATTCCTGTGCCTGTTTGGCTGCAGAGCTGAGCCGGGATGACATTTATGCGGTGGAGGTGGTGGGCGGGGCCACTAGAATCCCGTCCGTTAAGGAAAGAATCGTCAAGTTCTTCGGCAAGGACATCAGCACCACACTCAATGCAGACGAGGCTGTTGCTCGGGGTTGTGCGCTCCAGGTGCGTTTCCATGCCGACACACGTAGTATGCTAGCCCCTGTCGAATGTCAGGTTTTTATAGAAAAAATGGTGATCGTTTTTTTATTGTTTTCTTTATTGTTATTGTTTTTTTTATTGTTTATTTTATTGTTATCCCTGCATAACCTGTGTGTGTTTGTGTGTGTGTGTGTGTCTGTGTTCAATGTTTGTGTAGTGTGCGATTTTGTCACCAGCATTCAAGGTGCGTGAATTCTCCATCACCGATGTGGTTCCATTTCCCATCACTCTACGCTGGAAGTCCTCTACAGATGATGGCATTGGGCAAGGGCAATTTGACTGCTTTTTTTTAATGATTAAACAATGCAATATAAGTCATTTGCTGAAACAAAATGACTATTTTTGAGAAACCTGTGTTCCTTTTTGTATCGTTACAAACTTGTCTTCTCGTCTCAGGGAGTGCGAGGTGTTCGGTAAGAACCATGCCGCTCCCTTCTCCAAAGTCATCACCTTCCACAAAAAGGAGCCCTTCGACCTGGAGGCCTTCTACAGCTCCCCCCAAGAGCTGCCCTACGCCGACCACAGGATAGGTGCCTTTATCTACTCTCTACTTCCTGCTCCGTAGGGTCCCATTAGCGGCAGCTTTGCTAAAGAATGGACTTAAAGACTCTATTACCCCCCCCCCACCACAGAAGACTACAGAATAATCAATATAGTCTTTAGCTTTGTTTAGCCAGGGTTTCGTCGTTGCCCTTTTATGGTTAGGTCCCTGTAGTGGTCTGCAACTGTGGGTTGTTTAACAATAAAGCCTAGAGAGAAACTCGTATCGCGGCTTTTCAATGGGTTAGACATCTATTAATACTTGTGTGTGGGTGTGCATGTTTTGTTGTCGAGAGTGTACATCTGAGCGTATGGCTGTGCGTCTGGAGG
>OMNS01001327.1:6398-16962 GCA_900303225.1 Laemonema laureysi | reverse complement strand
ATAAATAAGACCTGCCAACAGACAGACCAAACCAATATCTGTAGACCAATAAAAATGACCTACTTAATGACTTCCTCCTGCAAGTCTTTTGTTTTCCTCCATGTTACAATACACCTTAAACAGAAGGAGTGATTGCAGCTGGGCAGGATGCCAAAGCGTCGCTCATCTGCACTCATCTTTTCATAGACCTTATCCATGCAGATGCCACAGGTCACTTCTTTACTTTGGAAGTAGGCTTCGGTTTCCTCCTGCTCTTCAGAAGCAGCAGCACCTCCACTACCACTGCTACCATTCATTTCTGTAGACTGTTTTGATGATTCCTTAAGACGAAAAGTTCTAATTAGCAAGTCAAAACTCAATTATCCATGCCCTGGAGAACAAGGTGAAACTAAAAAAGACAGACCTGTACATTGACATTTTTGTTCGCTGCACATGCTTGAGACACTTCTGAACTCTGCTCTCGAGGCTTGCCAGGAATTGCTTCAGAGTCAGCACCTGACCAATGAAAGACAAAACCAGAAGTTTAAATGATGTTAAAAATGATGAACAGACAGGGAGAAGTGCTCAATATACAGGGGGATCCCGTACCATATTTAATTAGATGACCGCAGGGCCGCTGTGTAGACCTGATGTGCTGTGGGTTGAAGGCAGAGTGAGAGTCCTGGAGATCTCGGTTGAGGAGACCACGCGCTTGAGAGAGTGCGGGCTCAGACCCTCGTCGGTTGGGTAGGCCGTTGCTGGAGCTGGAGAAATGGAGCTGGGGTAGGCCTACAGAACTTCTTCTGCTTATGGAAGATGCCGCACCTTCAGTGACAGGGATATGAAGATATCTGGGGGGAAAATTTGGTTTACTAGTTTGCGTACCATATCAAATTTCATTAACCCGAGTCAATGACAAAGTGTCTAGATTACCTGCAGCGTTCACCGTACCAGCATCCACCTTTCTGATAATATCTACATATTTGAGGAGATGGTAGGCCTCCAGCTGGCCATTCATGTTGATAGTGACACCTTGAACCAAATCTGCATGAGCCATTTACAAAATGCCTGAAAAACAGTATGGATAAAAGTTGTTCCACAAATCTCAGCGTTAAAAATCCATCTTGCATGCAAAATACTCAATAACGAACTAACATTTCTATATATACACACACACAATACTGTTGACTACAGGTGTTACAAGTAAAACAACTTCAGACGTCAGAAGTTAGTCGCTCAAAAAGAACTAGCTAGCCTTTCAATTCACCTGCAAATCCCACTCATATAAAGATAATGATTGACGGATCCATAGTGTGCCATTATTGGCTAGCGTTAATGCGAAATGCCTCAAAATGTCTAGAGACGGGTAAGTTACAGAGTACAGCTTGTCATCAACGGTCACCGACAACAACGGTTAACATTTTACGTCACACATTCTCTGGAGCAAATCCATGCTATCTCGTGCCCGCTGTAGCTGGTCACATGACGAAACAAAAAACATCTAATCCAGACGCCATGCAAACCTCAACGACAAGCGTACACTGGGGATACAAATGGCACAATCGTTTTAAAATGTAAAACATGAAACGCTTACCGACACACTAAGCCGGAGGGCATAGATGAAAACTGATCTACCCTCGAGTCCATTCTCTTCAACCTTCTGACTTGCTTCTGCGAGACTTGGATTTCATCAATTAAATAGCTGACAGGCCATGCTTTTGCTAATTAATGATGTCGTCAATGAACCAATAGAAACGTGACACTTAATTTCCGTCGACAAGTTTCGACTCCCTTTTGACGTGGAAAACAGAAATAATACACATTATCAAGAATGCATTTTAACAATAAATCAGTTTATGTCTTGTTTTGGTAAATCAAATAACCTGTGAAAATGTGATGGTCAGAATTCATAGTCCTTTTTCATTTATTCACAGATTTTTTTGGCACATTGCACATCCACTCCAATATAAAATGTGCAACGTGTAGCCTACTAATAGTAATTAAGGCAAAATGTCAGATATTACATCAGACATTGGTACAATGTGATAGTGAAGAAACATACAACATATAGAGGTAGTTAGGGTTTAAGAGAGAATAAAACAAGATTTTTGCATTGACCTTTCAAAGTATAGTTTGTTTATATTGATAGACATATCAACTTTCTATACATTAATGATATAGTCCATCAAACTATATATGTATTTGAAAATAGATATATTAAAAACCATTTGCTTTAACAACAATATAAATCACTGAATTGTGGGATTCTCTCAATAACAGAATAGTGCTGAAAAAAAAAGAAATACAGACAACTTGCAAAATGGTACTCTGGTATTGTGGTCAACAGTTGTGACAGTGCACCAACCGTTTGTGATGTTACATAATCGATATATTGATTTAATAATAATTTCAACAAGTTTCTAGGGATATCATGCTACACAGATTTTAGTCTAGTAATCAAATTTGTAATCGCCATATCTTATATTAAGTGCAACCTTAAACTCAATACAGTCATGCACTTTGAAATCTATGCTTGGTACAGTATACATCCCAATTGATTATTCATTCACTCATAACAATGGGGAAAATAACTAAAGAATCTTAAAATAAATTGGGGATAATTATTTGCCTTGCTAAAGAAAATGCCCCCTTTAATTAAAGGGGTGATGCATTTCTATTCACCTATTCTGGAATCTGCGTAGCATAGTCCATTTATCACAGCTCACTAAGTGAACGCCTCAATGACCTCTTTCACCCAACGCAAGAAACTGTTCTCCCAAATATTTACACAGTAAAACGGTATCACACAGATGCAGCCTGTGAGACTGTGAGAGCTTTACACTGCTGGAGCCTGCCCAGTTTTCTTTTTTGCTATTCTGCTACCAAAAAACCCAACATTGTTTAGTGCAATGCGGATGTAAACAAGAAAAATATATTTCACACTTGGTTTTTTTTAAACGTAAAGTCCGAAAATAACTCTGCTACCACATACCCTGCATCTCTTATCTCCATACAGTACAAACAGGCAGCTCTGATCACTTGTGCTAATACTCTTGTATACAAACATCGGGAGTCTCCCCTTTACAGAGAAACGCCACCAGTGAAAGGGAAGGTTCTCTCTCTGGGCACTGATCTGGGGTCAGAGTGAAATGGGAGCTAACCCCTGAGGAACAAGACAAACAGCGCCTCTTCAAACACAACATACCATTCAAACAGTTCAGTGACCTTTTTTTTTGCGTAACGAGGACTTGCGAAACATGATTCAACACACACTAATGATTTACATTATTATTCTTCTGGTAATTCGGATATAAAAAGGGTATTTGCCGATTACGTTAAACCTACAATGTAACTACAGTATTACCGCTCAAACGCCTCAGCCACACACACACACACACACACACACAACAGTATGTCCATGTCTGGAGCAGTGCTTCTCTAGAATTTCAGTTTGAAAAAATAAAACATCACTTCAGTCCGTAACCGTATTGCTCAAAACCCCACAACCACCACCTGTGGTGTTTAAACACTAATACATGTCTTTGTAGATCTCCTGCAGAAGAGGGTGGAGTGAGGTCTCAGACTCAGTTTTTTTAATTTTCTGAACCAGCTGAACATTCTCCGTGACCAGCTGTCGGAGGTCGGCCATCTTCTGCAGCAGCTTGGGGAAGAGGTAGAGAGAGTCAGAGTGGTTGGTCTGCAGGTGCAGATCGAGGGCCTGCAGTATTCTGTCCTGACTCTGTTCCACCTGCTTCACGTTCATCAGCCCTGGACGATCTGCAGAAAGACGCCCACAGCATTAGCCACAACCATAAAGGCGTTACGGAGCAGCCCTTCGATACACCAAAAACAACACTACAACAATTTCTCCCATGTGCCCCCTCACCTCCACAGAGAATGATGGCTGCAACAAACAGTGCCAGATCACTGTCGTCCAACTCCAGAGCATTGAACTTTATGGCAAACTCAAACTTGGGCTCCATTATCTCGCTGAAGGGCTTCCTTAAACTTCGCAGGAACTCTCTGGTCACAAAGCCTTTGCCACTGGCCACCAACAGTCCGTCTTTGTTCATGAGCGAGGGAAGCATGGCGAATATAGCCTCATGCACACCGTATTTCAGCAAAGTCACCTGGAGAAAGCAAATGCATTTTAGTATTAGTAAGAAGAAAAAAACATCTTAAAAACATATTGCTGGCCTTACACCACACGACAGTTAATAAACTTTTTCGTTGGGTAATGCAATGAAAAATGAAGTTGCTGCCGTAGAGTCAAAAAAATAGCTTGTTAATAAATAAACGTGATACCTGGTCATTGAGGAAGAGGTCCACAAAGCCCGGAATGGACTTGGCAAACTCTGTGAGCTCCCTCACAGTTTCCACTGTAGTGCACTGGCAGCGGTAGAACACATGGACCCCGATCTCCTTGGTCAGGGGTGCCCCTGGGACCAACTGGCTCCATACTAACCCACTCTCCGCTTTCCATAGGGTGTCCATGTCATAGATGACAAAGGGCTGAAAGGCGAGTGATCATTCATGGTACTTTAATGCAGCTGACACTCACTATCCTATTCACTCCTACATCAGAGCCATTTGTGATTGGTTGTATCTCACAGCAGACTACAACTCTGACTGTGGGAATATTGATATGTTCATGATTTTATAATGTATGACCATTTTAGACATGTATTCCCATGGGAATAAAAGTCGAGAATAGTCTTTATGGTATGAATGAGTAAAGATTCATGGATGGACTGAGCTATCCAGAGTGTGTGGGACATACCGAGGAGCTGTTGGTCTTGCCCGTTAGGATACTGCGGGCCTTCTTCTTGGTCATACTTAGGTTTTTCAAGTAAGCTGTGTTGACCTGTTTGGCCAACGTCTTGAGGTCTGCACCTTTAGGATTGCGGTGGTTCTGTTCCTCTGCCTGTAGGCCAGCCACCAGCTTTTTCTTCTCAGCCTCAGGCATTCGTCCATACCGGATTGCTGATGATCACACACACACACACACACACACACACACACACACACACACACACACACACACACACACACAGTTAAGTTAGTCTTAGTGGTCATTCAAAGATGCAACAATATTGTCAATGTCAATTGTCAAGGAGTCACTAAATTAAATGTAATGGCCACTTCAAATACTAAATACTTTTATGTCTTATCTAACCATCGTGGGACATTCCCAAAGAGAGGCACTTCTGGAAGCGACAATATTGGCACTTATTGCGATTTTTCTTCTGTATCTTGCAGGCACGCTCACAGCGCTCGTACTCCAGTTTCATTCGGATGGTCCGTCGGAAAAAGCCCTGGGTCACAAACACAAATGGGCTCAACCAAACACACAATGCACCCATTGTCACACTGTCTTATTCAGAAAGTCAGCCAACACATTGTAAGCCACTAATACCCATACCTTGCAGCCCTCACAGGCATGCACACCGTAGTGGAAGCCAGAGGCCTTGTCCCCGCAGATTTTGCACTCCACATTAATCCCAGCGCCCGCAGCCTCCTCTCGGCCCAGGCGAAGCTGCTCCGACAAGGAGGGAGATGAGGTATGGGACAGGTCTGCATCAGGAGAAATAGTTAGAGCATGTCGGTGTGTCAAGGCTTTGAGTAGTCAATTGGCTTCAAATCCTAGCCAACGCAAATGTTTCATCTAAGGCCTCGGTTACAGTTGTCGTTTCAATGCAAACTTTTCTTGGTCAGATCTGCCAGATCCACTCACACAACAGATCCCAATGTGGCCTAAGATGCAACCTGGGAGTCTCCACACCTGACAGCTAATGCATCCTGGTGTGATTAGACAACAAGTCACATTGAAACCAATAGCTGCTCAACTGGATGCTAGGGTAAAGTTTGTCATACCTGTGTAGTTGGTGGATGATGCACGGCTGATGTGATCCTTGTGTTCTTTTCCATCCTGCTTTGTGACTTCTTTTTTAGCTTTGTGCTTAGGCCCTTTAGATACAGGCGAGCGTTCCCTGTCCACTACCTCCTCCTCCTCATCTTCATCATCATATTCTTCTTCTTCATCATCAACAATAGCTTCCCTGGTTCTCAGTTCTTGCAACTCCGGGACTTCTGGTGTGTCTGTCCCATCAACACAGTTAGAGGCCCCCGACGACTCTGGGTCCTGGGGAGACTTTGGCTCACGGGTTCCATTGATGCCACCCTGCGGCTTTGTGGCAGTGTGCTGAAACGCATCCATGGCTCCTGTTCAGGCTGGTACAGAAGCTACCGTCCTGTCACGTTACTAACATAACTCCCCTGAGAAGAAGGTAGAAGGACAAGTATAAGGCAAGGTTGATATGTCTAGACAAAAGACACAATGAATAATGGAAACATGGTAAAAACTGGGAACTTGTAGATTCAAGTTCCCAGTTTTTACCATGTTTCCATTCCATACCATTTTAGCAGAGCAAGGAGGCATCTAGATTTGGTTGAAATATAACATTCCAGTGGCTCATGTCTGATAGAAGAATGTTCTAGCTATCCATAGCCCCTTTCACACATGCACTGCAACCCAGAACTTATCTAGACATTAACGAGGGAGCTGTATGTAAGAACGCAAATGTCAGAATCCGATGTTTTCCTTCCCTAGTACAAAGCTGTGTTGTGCCGTTTGCAAATGACAAATCTTTTGGGTTAGACCTGAATAACTTCCTGAAACGATCCGTTCATTTCACTTCAGTTGAGCTCTCAGTCAGTTACAAGCAAATGTGATTTGTACTTCCCAGGGATACACTCGCTCAGTGATTCAAGACAGTCATTCGCAGGAGGAATTGGGCGTGTTCAAGACAGCAAATGCACAACTGATTCGGGTTGCTAACATTTAGCTGCGATGATTCAACAACATTAGTCTTGGACTACAATCCAGATATATGACATTCTCTACATTGATAGGCTAAGATTTTGCATTATTGCGGTTGTGAGCAAGCATGATTCGTACATCGTAGGGATACACTCACTGCTTGAGTGATTCAAGTAATTCATTTGCAGGAAGAATGGAATGAGGTGTGTTCAAGATAGAAAATACACAGCTGATTCGGAGGGACCTGAATCAGCTGTGTATTTGAAGCTAAATGGTTGCTATTAACATTTAGCTGCAATGATTTAACATCATTGGTCTTGGACTGCAATCCAGATATATGACATGATGTAGATTGATATTATATGCATAGGCTAACATTTAATGTTACTGTGCGCAATGCCGCACGAACGCGCACTATATAAACATATACGTGCTGTACATTATAGGGTTGGACTTTGTTATAGTAGCTTTCAGTTTGCAAACGGTAACTTTATCCAACTTACTTCTCAGCTCACTTGGGACTAGTATGCAGTCAGAAGCACTGAACGAACCCTTTGAACTAATCTTTTTAATGAAATGATTCTAATGATTCAGTACACTGAAAATAACTTTTTTTTACTACATTTGTTAAAGGGCTCCGGACAATGTCAGGACCTGATTGTCTGGACATTGCCCGGAGTTCATATGCGGCTCATGACATGAAAGTTCAAGGCAACACCCAGGTGCTAATTCCTACTGGAATTTTGGGAACATTCTGTAATGTTCCCAGCCAATTGCTAACAAATTGTAAAAACACAGAAGTGTCTCGCTTCCAAAGTAGTAAAATCATTATCTGGAATAAATTCCAAATCAGAATTTCTTCAGAAATTACTTTTTATTCATACATTTTTATTTTATTTCTTAAATCCTAATTAATTTATCAGAGATACTGAATGCAGGCATATAATTAGTGCTAGGAGGCATGAAGGGCACTACTACTTTTTTAAATCAAGGCTAAGTTTTAGTTATTTTTTTATATTAAGTGCAACCGGAAATGGGCTTCCATTCCTTTTTAGAGATACAGATATTACTATTTTTTAGAAAAAAGAGGGTTAAAAAGACGCCGTTGTCTCATCAATAGGCCTATGTTACATACTATTAATTTATTATAGAAGTATATAGGATGTCAATTTGCATGTTTTTTTATGTCTTTAGGGTGCAGTACCACCGGTCTCCGCTACGCGTGGCTGCCTGCGCTTCAATCCAAGTCTGGCCCCTGGAAGGACAGACCCGCCACCACCAACGTAGACGTAACGCGAATACATTTAACTCCACAAAAAGTACCACCAATCCAACGTATAAAACAACGTACATCTTTAGGTTATACTTTTAAAACGTAACAGTTTAAAGTACACAGACCCGTTTAATTCCCTGTGTATTGGTCAGACGTGTGGCTGTGACCGCCTTAAGGGCATGTCCTTGGTGGAACTCGTGAAGCAGATGCACATTATCGGCATAAGCCAACAGAGACGTAAACAATGATCGGCTGTTTACGTCTATTTTAACGTAATCGTTTAACTAGATTCGCAAAAATGTTTTTATCACTAATCCAGTATCAACTGTGCATAGAACCCAATGGTATGCATTTTGTTTTGGCCATCTATCTGCCTGGATATATTCTGTGAAAAGTGGGACTGTTGGGACATGTCATGCCATGCAGAAAACAACCTGTCACACTTGTTCTAACAATGGCCATCTACAGTTTCAGTTTTTATGAATCATTCTGCGACTGATAACATGATTATGTGAGATTCATTGACTTCGAGTTCTGCAAAGTATGACAGATATACCCAGGCTGTACACGTACCGTATGCTTGTCAGTGGAACATGTAGGACTGACTAGACGACAGCTAGCCATTAGCTAACACTACGAGCCTTATTGACTAGAGACGAGCTAGCAGCAGTTCTGTTAACGTGGCTGACCCAAATTCCAACGTTTGCTTTTAGCATTAAATAGTCTAGTTTCTACTTTGCTTACCTTTCGCAGCGTTACTGCTGTTTCAGAGGGCCTAGAGTATGAGAAGTATCCCCGGTTAAAACAAGTAGCTCCCACCAAAGATACAATACAAACACTGTCGAAGATTGATTGTTGACAAGTTGTTTGTAGACAGTGACTAGCTGAACTTAGCATTAAGAGCTAACGTTTGGTTTGCTAACGTTTGGAGCTCCGAGCCATCGTGACGATACACTCTAATGTCTTACGTCAGCAGAATAAAAACAAGTGTTTGCACGTCTACGTGCTACCATATCATCGAGAGATAACACAACCAAAGGCAAAGTCAACTGATATCCTTCGCTGTGCCCTCCTAATCCAACTCTTCGTGTTGCCTTGCTTCATTCCTCTCCTGCGCCGCCGCCCAGTGCTAGTAAAGAGAACAGCGTCCCATCCTTTCTCTAAATAAAATCACATATTCACCAACGTTAAAGGTGCGCAATACCGGGATATTACACACGTAATACATACGTAACATACACAATATAAACAATTATAAAAATGAAAACAATAAATAAAAACTATTTACAACCGAATTACAATTTCGACTGAACGGAATCATTATTTTTTTAAGCAAAAAGAACCGATTTCTTTTTAAGAAATCGGACATGTGGATGTAGTTTGCCCTTATTGTCAGATGATGTCTCTGTTTACTTGATAACACGCTTACGCATCAAGTCACTGGTGACACAATTTCTTTTACAGTGAACTAATTACGCAACCCCTACTTGGATACACAGGAAGTAGGCATCGTCGTTTACGAAGACTGTTTAACACTTCAATAACACAATTAAATGTTGCATGTGTTTAATATATCCAAATATAAACAGTTAGGTGCAGTAGATCCAGAAATAAATGATTACCACTTTTTTTTACAGCAAGTATACCGTCAGAATTCTCTGACGTGCACTCTATTTACTGACAATGAAAACAGGAAGTATTGAGACTTCTTTTATTCTATAGTTCTGTTTCTTTCATTTTCCTGTGTATGTGAGGCGCTAAATATTACATTAAAGTGTGATAAAGCTTGCTACAATAAGTCAAGACGCTTGATAGGAAAACAACAACATAACCTCATGTTTATATTACAGCCTAACTAAAGAACACATTAGTTTACATCCTGCCCAAGGTACTATGATACAACGACTCTTACTTGCAATGTTGCTTTTTTACTGCAGCTGCCACTTTTGTTCAGAATTGGACTTCCTTGCTATTATTACCCATGTATTACCCAAACAAACCAAACACACAAATATTAGGTAAGCAACGATTGATGCAACATATATAAGAATGAAACATGCATGAAATGGTGTGAGGTGACACAAATGTCGGTAAAGTCAGTTTTGTTTTGTTTGTATACCTTCTTCAGTAGTACCCCTACCCACCTATCTCCCATGCAGCAACCTCCATGGTAGGAACATCTAGCCATAGCCTAGTCTCTGGCACATTGGTTCCCATCCGACTACGTGATCCAGATGTCTCTGAGGCAGCTGTTTCAGGGGATGTCCATGTCTCCATTGGAGGCCTGTGAAAGGCGCTTCTCGTCTCCACAGCCAGCGCCGTTGTCCAGGTTCTCCTTGCTGTCATTGTTCTTCCCTTCAGAACGCAACCGGAGACGCAATCCCGGGTCCCTCTGGCCGAGCATCTGGAAAGGCATGAAAGAGCTTCCCAGAGATGGTCTTTTCTCTGAAGGGAGATAGGGGGATAGAGGGGAAGCAGTTAAGACAAACTGG
>OMNS01001228.1:26451-38115 GCA_900303225.1 Laemonema laureysi | reverse complement strand
ACATCGCATGTCTTTTGAGACCACCACACTACACGACAATCAGAGCAGACTTCAGCCCTGATCGCCCTCTCCCTCCTCCCCCCGACTGAGTCGGCCGAGTCAGTCGGCCCTAGAATCAGGGGGTTTGTTGCCTAGTGGGTAGGAGCCTTAATCTTATTCGCAGACATTTTCATCACACGACGGAACGCCCGGAATGGGGTGCTTCGAATGCGTATATATTGGCAAGAGTGACCGATATCCGTTTCAGTCAAATTGTTTAGTGGCGAGAAAGAGGGAGTGACTTCTCATAGAGGGATATCTGTTTCTGTTGTTTGTTCTGTGTTTTGGATATTGCTTTGTCAAATTCTTCATCAAAACTCATATTTATTATCCAAGACCATAATATTATTATTGTCTTTGGTGTTGCTCTTCTTGTCATGTTCGCAATGTACGCAACCCATAAGAAGTAAGAGAACGGAAATTGCGCTATGGTAGACCGGACAAACAATACTATTCACAACCTTCTCTCAGTCTAAGCCAGTACTGTAATGACATAATTGATTTTACTTCTTCAGAGTTCAATACATTTCATACACATGATTGAACAACACTCTGTAGAGGTGGCATCCATCTTCATAAGCTTCGGAGTTCTTTTAATGGTTTCCGTTATTATTTCTGATACTAAAAGGACTATGAACGGCTCCGCAATCAACAATGTAGAGTGGATATATGTCACACTACATTGTGAAGTAATGAATTACGGCACCTAGTGGTTATACTGATACATTACAACCTCCTCAGATGCTAAGTGTCGTGGTGGTGCTGTTTTCCCCCTCCAGATAGCCCTAGCGAATGCAGAATGCAGATGCTGGAGGGTAGAAGAAGTATCCCAGAATTAATTTTCATTTCAACAATGGCCGCCAGCGTGATGCAATTATACCTACAATAACTTAATGAAAAAATATGTAATCGGTCGGAAGGTCTGTGTTAAAAAAAGGTAATTTATTCCTTTTATTAATTTTACGATGTCCATACAAGCTGTTTACAAGTCGGTGTGTGGAGTGTGTCCCATTTCGCAGTGTTTCTTTTACCCCTCTGTTCCAGTTGGAGGGACCACTACTTCAAGAAGTGCCTCCAAATGGAGTCCGAGGGCATAGGGAATGCAAATAGGACATGAGTCATGACCATGTCATGACATAAATCACAGTAAGGCTCTCTGTCTGTCACAGACACATTCACACTTACATCACACAGGCACACACAAACACACACGTAAATCTTAATTCTTACACATCATGGAATTATAGGATGGTTTTATGGTTCAATTATTGTTACCCTTGCACAGTGTCTTCACAATGAATAGATGTATAGTATTGCAGTCTGCTTCAACAAATCCGTCAATAAGAGAAAGGCAAAATGTGTGGTGATCAGTGCAGGTTGGGTCTTGAAAAGATGGATCTTCAGCCTCTTGTTTAGGGTTTTAGGAGATTAAAAATCACAACAGAGAAAAAAAAACAACAGCTTCATCATCATTCTAGGAATATTTCTGTGGCCACACAATGCCGTAAAGCAGATTTACTGACATGCCAGGCTGAAGTAATTGCTTTAATCAGCACAATCGCATCGCCTCCTGAGGAATCTCATTGCCTCCTCTTGGTTGAGCAAAGTGGAACCATTCATCTCTCCCTTCGTTTAGGGGCCGTGGGCGAGGCTGGCCTGGGCCACAGTTGAGGGAAACAGGGATTCAAAATTGAAATGGGAAAGTGGCAATGAACGCTGGGATAATGAAGCTGATTATGATGTGGGGGAATAAAGCATTTAGATGTCGACATTATTACAACAGCTGTTCCTAATTAATTGCATCCTGGGGAGAAGTTTGTATTGTCAGTGGAAAACATGAATGCATGCACACATCCCCACACACAGGCTAAGGAATCCCATAGCATACACAATTAACAACTGAATAGCAACAAATAGTGTGAAATGCTATGCTCTTCCCTGTCCTGGAAGAAAATGTATTACAGACAATGTGAATGACTATGCATGCATGTCTTGTTAAAGCTGAACTCGCTGTTTATTTCTTTAAAAGATGATGAAACAATACAATAGTTGCCATGCAGTGAGAGAATCAACAGAGAAAAACAGAGACTGTAGGCAGAATTGATTTGATTTAAATAAACAGTTTCATCAAATTCTATATACACAACAAAAACTACCAGGTTTTCAAGTGAAGCATTAGTCTGTGCGTAGTAATCAATATGAGGTCACTACAGCTAGTAGCTAGATGCTGCTCGGCTAACAGAAACAAAATACCAATTCATAAAGGTGTATTGATTTTGCAGCTGCAGGTTAGGTCAGTGTGGTCAGAGTAGGTCCTGTGAGTTACAGACTAGTGCTTTTCTATGGAGTGTTATTCTAAAAGAGAGGGGTTCCAACAGTAGGAGCTATAAGGGGAGGGGCATTTGGGTATGCGTCATTAATTCATAACCAGAAGGGAGTGTGTGTGCGTGTTTCTTGAACAAATATTTTATGATTTAGAGAATTCAAGAAGTCCAAATGTAATCACCGTGTATGCTAGCTCTGGGGCTCATTAATGCCTTATGTCCTATTGTCTGCCACAAAATGGCTTAATGGATCTACCTGAAATAATGTAGCCCTTCTATTTTCAACTCATGTGTCACTCCGTTTTGAATGGATATTTTTAACACCCATTTTCTCAACAACAACAATTCAAATTCTAATGATCAATAAGAAATGTTGGTTCATAAGAAGAAGTTAAGGTAATATTTGCAACATTGTTGCGCATGAAGGTGATTGTGTGTGGCATAGTAGTGTCGCAAATGTGAGGCACTAACTTGTTGTTGAAGGTGTTTTAGGAAATCAAAGTGTTCTGATGACTGTTAGGACCAAAGCAGCAGTACAGCTCTGTTACTTGTTTGAACAGACGTTTGGATTCAGTCTTCTTGTAGACAAGTCAATATTGTAGTAAGCAGGAGGCTTTTGGTCGATTCATACATGATGTCAACAATAACAAGAACTATGCCAGCCTTTCCCTTTAAATAACATCCCAGACAAAACCACATCTACTATACCCTTGACCTTTCCAATGTGTGTTCCATTGTATCTATCTTTTATTATAAAGACTGTGCTCTGTGTTGAGTAAAGTACTCTTAATGCAAGGGTACAGGCCCAGCACAACCTGAGCCTTCAGCCTGAATGTACCTTGTATGTCTGTTTTCTTACGTGTGTGTGCTTGCTGAGATTACACTTTACACTGCTATTTTGCAATTGGCGCACAGTCCATTACAAAATGGCAGTCTACTCGAGCCGTGAAAATGGGTTGTAGGTTGTAGGTTGAAATAAATACATTTACACTCACACTCCAACTGCCACAGGATGCTGCTGTTCCTTTTCCACCAGATGTCTCCCTTGCTTCATGCACTACTGATGTTCCCGCAGTTGTGGTGATTAATGGTCATGTATTTTACCTGTTAAGTGTGTATTGAAGTTAAGTGGACCACATTAGCCCCTACACTATTCTGCCCCCTATCATGTAATGGCTGTTCTGATTATTCAAATGATCTCCCAATATAGTCTTTTGACATGTGTATCCATTTTTGGAACAACTGTCAAATCGCCCAAACTCGTGGATTGGTCTAGGCTGGGACTTGGCCAGAGTTTTTTTCTAAGAGCAGGAAAGTGAACTGTCTCCATACCGTTCATACTAATGCACCCATTAATCTCTCATCAGGTTGAAAAAAATCTGTAGCAGACAATATCTGTCCATCCATCCAACCTTGAGTGGGGTTCGTCTTTGTTTGGTAGAAGGATGGATGTCAAGTGCATTAATGATAGAGGACTGACAGTCAGGGACCACTATCCTCTTCCCGTGGTGTCACTTACTTTTAAGCACTATAGAAAGCCAGAATCATTGTAAATACCTTATTATAACTATCATGCTTATTCAAATGTAAAAACAGAATGATGTGCTTTGGAAATGTGAATCATTATAGGTTTTTCATGGCATTACATTTTATTTGTTGTTATTATTTGTCATCAATTGTCAATTTCTCTGACTTTCCCTATCCTATTCTCTTTTGACAGTGATAATTATTGTTGTTTTTTTCAGTACTTTGAAGAGCTGCCATCAAAGATTGTGATCCTGTTCTTGTGTTAATATGTCAATTCATGCATCTTGAACAGTTTAAATACCAGATGTAATACAAGCGTTGGCTAATCTACTTACTAATGTAGGTGTGCTACCATCGTCTGTGGCCAATATCACCCTTACTACCTCCATTCAATAATGGAGCACTTACATGCACTTACAAAGCCCATACCACCAAGCCTAAAATCCAGTTACCACCAACCAGACAGACAAAGCACATTATAGCACAACATAACACCCCACCAACCCACAGGAATGACAAAAAGTGCATATATATATATAAACTTTTTGTAACTGTTTATATGATGCTGAGGATAAATATATACATAAATGAAAGTGCATGTCAGCCTTTTTGTATTTCCTCTATGCCATTCACTCATGAGAACCAATTAACTGCTGTGAAAATGTAACTGAGCTACAGTATTTTTTAGGGTTTAAATAGTATGGAGAAAGGAGGAAAAAAAGAAAATACATACATTCGGTTTTTAATTATTTAGTACTACTTTAGAACACTTTCCAACACTTTTATTTTATTCTTTCTTTCTTGTATACATGCCATAATGGAGACGTAATCTAGGATGACTACAGGTAGACAGTGGACATTGGGGTTCAAACCCAGAACTTTTCGTCTGAGAGTCAAACATCTGCTACTAGACCAGGGGTTCTTAAAATGTTCATCTCAAGATTAAAAAACTGAAATGTTTTTTGAACCTTTTTTTGAATGTTTGAACAAGGCCACGCCCATATGTGGAAATCAATTGCTGCCCAGCCAAGGCCAGACTGATATTCATTGCGAAATGCAAACTTGAATATGTAGATGATCTCACAAGGCTACAATTCTTAGGTCATGCTCAGCATTTACTCTTTTGTGGTACTTGTCCTTCAAATAAGTAATGGTGGAAAAATCGGACTCACAAGGAAGATGATAATGCCAAACTCATCCAGAACGCCAACTGCATCCTCGTGGAGAACTATGTTTGCTGCAGGTGGGATACCCAGAATAGTGTTGGTGTGCTGGTGTCAGAAAGCAGCTTGCTGGCTTTCTAACTTGAAGTGTGACTAAAGCCTCCATCTGAGGCTGAGTGAGCCCTGTGTCAGTGCATGCTATGGCTTTGAATGGATACCGTATCCACTGAAGTTTACTCACTTGATGGTCAAGAAAGTAATGCTCAAAATTGTATTTTAGCTCAGTCATATGTTCAGCAATGTCCCTCCTCAACCTTTCATTGAGGGAAAGGTTAATCTCTTCCAGGTAACCAGAGAGAACAGAAAACGCCAAAATGCCATGAGCCCCTGAGTCTAGCTGGGACTTCAGTAATCCCAGGCGAGCTGTGAAACCTCTTGATGGCATCGTCAAGCTCCAGCATTGTGGATATCTTACCCTGGAGAGCTGTGTTTAGCTCATTGAGCTTCTTCAAGATATCCACTAAGTAGGCTGGTCTTTCCAGCCACAGGTCATCATGACAGAGGTTCACATGGTCACTGTTGTTTTTCATAAAAGGGCTCCTTGAAAGCCACCTGGCCTCACGATAAAAAAGCAAGTGATCAGGCTCTGCTTCCATCTCCTTGCATAACTCTCCCAGGAGCCTTGCTCTGAGTGGTGTATTCACCGCCCTCCACTGTAGTTTTTTTTACTTGCCAGTGCCTCCCTGTGAAGAAGTGACATTGACTCCCAGCCCCGCTTTACGAACGCGATACAAACCCAGATTTATACCCCGTCGTGCTTTTTGCCAATGCAATTTTTCCACTCCAGTTTTAGATGTTTCATATTTGAGTCAACCACTGTGACAATATCTCCCCCTCTTGTAGATCACAGAAGCGAAATACCTCCTGAATGTCATTCGCACCAACATATAACAACAATAAATACCATAACTTATGGATCTCCAGACACATCTACTAACTCATATTACTGAAGAGCACATTTGTCGTGCACATATCTTTTCTACAACTGACCCCACTATATCCATTGACAGCTCTTGTATCCACATATTTGATGCAAGGCTTGATCGGATGTTTTCCAATGGAGTGACCCCAGAACTCATATTTTCACCATACACTCAAATTGCGGTCTTTTGTGTTGTATTTTTCCTTTCATCTCAGCTGGCACTTGCCAAGCAAACTGAGTCCATGTTACTGAGCACAGTATTCACAGATCACATCACAGCATGGTAGTCGGTGCAGCACAGCTGTGTGCACTCTGCGCATCAGTCTGCTGTTTTGCTGTCCAGAGTGGGTGGGCAAATATAACATCTACAGTGCTTTTGGTTGTACCTCAGCTTCAGCTGTTCTCTCTCTGGCAAAACTGCTGATTTTCAGGGCATCTACCTACCGACCGATTTTTTTTTGTTTTTTAGACAAAAACATTGACAAAAATATGATTTTGTAAATGTTTAATATTTTGACTCTTGGGCTTTGTAAACAACAAGTATTTTGAGGAATACCAGGTTTGAGGGCTCAACTGAAAAAAGAAAAGATTTGGAATGGGTTTAGTAAGGCTTGGGTTGTGAAAGATCCCAAGCAGGCCTATGCATTAAAGGACTTCTTTGAATATATCATTTACATCGCTCTAAAATTAAATCTTTGCAATATCAAACCCAATCAAACAACCCCATGGAAACTTATTTGGTTACGAATTTACACATTTCCTTCCACTCATCTCTCCCATTATTTGGGTTTAACGGTTTCAACAAAAGCTGACTAAATATCATCGTCTCCCCTATACAGGCTTTCCATGTTTGGGGCACACTGTTTAGGATACAGACATTCTCCCCTTCTATGACTTGCATTTCAAATGGATCGATTTGTTTTTGTAAATCATATAGCATATAATGTAATAATATTTCTATTTAGATGATACATATTATGAAATAGGTTATATGTGGACACATTTGAAATTGGAACAAAGACAACTGAGAGAAATTCCACAGCGGCTTTCTCTGGATTATCAGCAATTCAAGAGAGCCTTGACATGCTGTGTTATTGGTTTTGCTATGTTGTCCCTGTATACTTTCAGAGATGATAGAGTACAATATACTCCTGTACAACTATGTACCAATGTTGGGAACAGTCCTACGCTAAAATATTACAGCCTCAGTCACCAGTACCCGCTCTGCCACACCCTGCCTATTGGTTTTACAATTGTAGGTAATTTGTTACCTACAATTGTAGGGGGCCTTCGGTTGAATACACAGGGTTAAACTGATTTTAAAAGACCAAGAACATATAAAGCTTAGAGCTAAGATCTGCATATTTCGGGTCATGACCATAGTTTAAGAAATGCTGTACTAGACTGTCCTGACTCACCTATCCTGAGTTTAGTGGGCCTTTAAATGCTCAACAGGCACCGTTTCTTTTAGAGACTCATTACAATTAAGGTTTGCAAGGGTGTATTGTTGTTGTATCTAATAGATATGAGAGAGAGAGAGAAAAAATTTACATTGACTGTTCTTGGTTAACTGACAGCTCGTCATTGGGTTCTGGAAGCCATGGGTTTACCGGAACCTAACCGGTCTGTGCTTTGTTAAGTAAAATTGCCAGCCCACACACGCACACACGCACACACGCACACACGCACACACGCACACAGACACGCACACAGACATCCGCTGTGGCAGTCAGGGTGATGTTGCGCTAGTAGGCAGTGGGTATAATGAGTCCTGACAGGCACCGTGTGTGGGAGGAAGAGATGCTAATTGAGGTGGAGCCACTGATTGCCAGCATTGCAGAGGAAGAGCTGTGCAGAGGGCGTGTGATGACGATGATAGACAACTAACAGCACTGCCATGGCAATGGCAGAATGTGGATGGTTACGCTCATTTTCACTGTATTGACAAATTTCACTCAAACATGAGTTTGTGTTTTATGTTCTTTGTTATGCTGTTCTCATAACGATGATCAACAGCTGCTATTTCTATAGGCCATGACATGCATGCATTATATGCATCCATATCTATATCGGTGATCTGTGTTGGTCTTGCATTTGTGCCATTGTTAGTTTTCATGAATTCAAATTTTTCTAATTTCGATTTTTTGTTGGGGGGGGGCTCTGGATTTTCCTTGGGAGCATTGCATTTTTCCATCACACGCAGAGCTCTAGACGCAAAGGGAAACCTTCTGCCACCTGGATTGGAAATGAATGGGCTTCTTGTGAACTTTTG
Organism: Laemonema laureysi; assembly: GCA_900303225.1. Lineage (NCBI taxonomy): Eukaryota > Metazoa > Chordata > Actinopteri > Gadiformes > Moridae > Laemonema > Laemonema laureysi. Next base: position 29,808 of record OMNS01001228.1, on the reverse strand, counting down.
ACATGAGCTGCGCAATCAGTATGTAGTGTACGAGTCACTACAGTTTCCTTTGAATATGTTGCATCCAAGGAGCTGCAACCTATAGAGGACCGTACTATAGAGTATGCCATGGAAACAATTCATGAATGTTTAATCGTTCTCAAGGCTTGACACTCCACATTGCAATTTGTTCTGTTCACAGTAGCTCTAGCATTTGTCATTCGTGATACCATGTCCACATTTTTTTGGTCTGCGTATGCATGTTGCATTACAAAAACCAGCTGTCTAAACAAACTCATTTTTACATGAGTTTATGACTTACTTTGCCCACATTAATTAACCAGGGATTACAAGTTTAAAGTTGCTCTTTAAGCTGATTTGTGCAATTAAGGTAAAATACATAGAGTGCTAATCAAAAGTTAAATTGAACAGTTAGGTTTTGAACTGCAACTTGAAATTCATTATCCTAAATAGTCTGAAAAAAGAAAAAATCATTACAAAATGGAGAGGTTGAATTAGAGATGTGATGATTTTCCACTACCTCGCACACCTCAGATAAGTGTTGCCTGACCCCTTATAAGCCAAGTGTCCCCCTCCTTTAGCGGCCAGTCAGGAAGAGGCAGTAGCCAAGCACTGTAACCTCACAGTATTTCCCAAAGAGTAACAATGTGCTGCTTCAGCAGAATGCAAACCGCTAGTCAAAGACATTAAGGAAGAGGGGAAGCTATGAGAGAGGGTGACACACTCATATCCATTCATGTGATGTCGTTGTCTCACTTGTCGAATGCTAAGGGGCTAATTCACAGAGCTTTTAGAGTGAATTATCATGCCTCAACCAATGCTGGAGGCACAGCTTGCAGAAAATCCATGTTAACATTCTGCCTGTAAGCATTGAAAAAAAATCTTTCAAGAGAAAGTTAAGGTAAGATGACTCTTTATTTAAATTAAAATTGGCCTGTAGGGCAATTTATTTTTGTTTGACTGAAAACGAAAACAAATCAGACATGTCACAAACCGGCTCAGGAAAGTGACGAAGAAGGGAGTTCACACAGATGTCAAATTGTCAAAAGTGATTTATTATCGTGAACGGCAAAAACATAACATAAGCAGGAATATGTATGAATGCATGTCGGCATCAGTAATGAAGCAATGTATGGGTGAGTGGCGCGCAGGGTGTGTGAATGTGGAAATGAAGACAGGCTATCAGTAACTCAGTTGGTGGAATCCTGAAAACAAAAGAACAAAGGAGAGCTCAAACCAACAAGAGCGTATCAGAGTCACAGAGAAAATGACACAAGCCAAATTGCATAAAGGGTCAGTAAACCCCCGAAATCCCTTTTTTCCCCCTGTTGAAACGGTTCAGTTTTTGCTCTCACAAAGTGTTGGTGAACATTACTGTTATTTTTGACTAAAATGTATTATAAGTTGTAATACGGGGGGAAGAGTGATAGTTTTCAATTGGCTGTGCACCCTAGCCTGAGCGAGTGTGACGTGGGTTTTAACGCTTGACAACAGCACTCACACTGATTCCTGTGGACCCCTATGTGTCTGCTGTTGCTAAAACCTTTACGACTGTCACGACTGCTCAGATCGTATTAAGAAATGAAAAACAACAACTCCTGCTAAAACGGGGGTTTACTTTCACCTGTAATCAAACTGAGCATCAGAGGTGAAGTATATCACCTGACGATCCCGCCCCTCTCTGCCTATTGGCCAATCCATTAGGTCAGGTAGACAACAGAGAGGGAGAGATCGTCACAGTCCGGCACCTACATATTATTTCATGCAACATTTACAAACATGCAAGCATATGCAGCCGTATTATCATGTTGCAACATGCAATGCAATAATTGAATGACAGTTCAGTGACGGGTGTACGGTCACAGGAAATGATGTGAAATGATTTATCTGCAGGTTACTCTTCCACATACACCACTGCCTGGTGATGTTGTAGTTTATACATTCTTTTTTTTTTACCCTTTTAATACAAATATCTTGTTTGTTGAGTGTATCGCGTAATATGACCTGGCAATTCATTTTTGATTGCAGGCAGCTATGCCAATATTCTCAAACCATGGGTGGGATTCATTTAATGCAAACACTCAAAATTGATAAAGACAATGAGAGAACTGTTTTGTGCCCAGAACCGCTAGCAACAAAACACTTTTCACACCAGTAACTGTATTTTCTTGATAATAAGGGATAGCAACTGTTGAAAAAAAAGATGTTTGTTACATTTCATTTTACTTGGAATAGTAATATGTAAGTGAGCCTAATTGGTCATTCCAGGAATTGGGACATCGTAATATCTGGGACATATGAGGCTCCATCTAGTAGCCAGCACAGCCATTATTGAGATAATTGTCTTGATTAGCCGGGCAGTGAGTCAATGCCTAGTGTGCCATGATAATAGATGAACAGCAGGACGTGTGAGTTCAAACTGATCGCTCTGTGTCCAGCTAACTGGTGCTTAGGGCAGCTGGCTGGCTGGACACAGAGACAGGTGACCATTACTGACACGAGGTATGCATTTTGATGAGTTTTTTTTTTTTTTGTCTTAAAATTAAAATGCCACTCAATGTTATGGAAAGCACATGCAATCACCTCCATCTTCATCTGCTTTCATGTGTCCATTCTGTCTGGCCCCCTGTTTTCCACTTAGATGTGCATGTCTTTGTCTGGACTACTGGCTCCACCCAGGCTGGCGCGCGCGTCTGCGTGTGCATGTGTGTGTGTGTGTGTATGTGTGTGTGTGTGCACGTGCGTGGTTGCGTGTGTGTGTGTGTGTGTGTGTGTCTGTGAACACTATTATTTATTGTGTCCAAGGCTCAGTGGGTCTGCTGTTTTTTTGTGGGGATAACTGGTACATAAGCATGGCTACAGCTATCTGTCTGCCAGTGACTGATGGCTAGCCTTTGTCCCCACTTACTCATTTCTTTCGCTTTCTTCTCCCTGCTCTCTTCCAAGCTAAGAAAAAAAGAAAAAACATGCCAGTGAAGTCACTCGGTTCCACTGGCTAATGTTAGCGCGAGTAATGTTGTGCTGTGGCTCTCTGGCTACCCTGCTGTTGTTAATGTTGATCCAAGACATCTCTTGAACCTGGGCCACGCCTGAGCAGGCAGTATCCAATGAGATGGCTACACATCACTTCCTAATCTTAGTTATTGTTCGCTACATTACACCCTAGAGTTCTGTTGTTTGGGTTGTTTGGGTATTAATTAGTTACGACAGTGTTTGTTTACCTTGTATTCGAGTACCATATACTTCTACTTTGCTTACTTTGTTCTTTGCTTATTCGGCCGGTTTCTAGTTATCTTATTATTTATTCATTATATTTGTGAAGTATGTGGCCTTGTAGGAGACCTGCAGGGTTCAGGG
>OMNS01001228.1:8044-23062 GCA_900303225.1 Laemonema laureysi | reverse complement strand
TGTGCACATGTTTGTGTGCATGGATGTAAAAGAGAAATTGACAGCTAAGCTATAAACATTGCATGAAAACAACACAACTCACCATCGTTACATAGAGAGACGATATACTGTGAAAACACACACACACACACACACACACACACACACACACACACACACACACACACACACACACCCTTCAACCTTGAGCTCATTAGCTGGACAGCTTGGCTGGCAACTGATCTGTCATTGGCTAATTAACTGCCTTATTTGTTTATTGTGTTTTGTTCTTGCTTTAAAAAAAAAGCCTGCCTTAATTAAAAGTTTTTGAATAGGCCTTGTTTATATCGGAGTGCTCCTCCTGCTCCACTGTCTTTCCTTGAAAGACAAGGATGTCCTCTGCCACATAGATCTTATTCGGTACACAGTAATAGCAGGCAAGGGGAAATGGCCTTTGTTTTATTCACTGTGTTTTTGTCACTGTGTGACAAATATTATTTATTTGTCTATGTTCTTTCATTTGGTTTAGTACAAAACATATAACTGTTATGATTATGATAAATATATATTTTTTCTTGGAGTAAGAATCTGTATTTCCATATTTGGCTGTATTCTTGCCTCTGTATTACAATTTCAATTGGTAGTGGAAATTGATAACGACAGCAAATAAAATATGGATTTAAAAACGGAAAGATGGATATTAAGTATAGCTGAGGAAATGATCAGAACTGGGTCATTCTGATATGCATAATATATAGTTTGTACGGCATCCTTGAGGCATTTTTTTCATAGAACTGAGGTTGAGATTATGTTTTTCATCCAATAATTAGAATTTGATCAATCTAAAAAAAAACAGAAAAGAAACATAAAAAAAGGAAATAAACCTGACATGACACAGACCCCCTGTCTCCACTGTAATTTCCGGAGTCATCAGGTCTCACCGTGACAACAGCACATCCTGTTTCTTTGGTGCGGACTGAAATAATCACAGACCTGCTGGATCAAACATGTTCTTCATGGCAGGGCAAAACAACTTTTCTTTCAGCACCTGTTCAACGTCTTACTGGAAAACAGACGTAAATATGTGGAACAATCCCATTGTGGGCTGTGGAATGGGACAGTGAAGCAGTCTTATGGGTACAATTGGCTCTGAACAGAATGTATGACACATGGTTTTATTTTAGTTGACCTGCTTTTTGAGAGATCCAGGGATTCTCCAGAAATGACAGCCTTCATTACAATTGGATAGACTCTACTACTTCACTATAAACCAGCCCAAATCATTTCTATTATGGCCTGATGGCAGTAACTGCACTTCAGTTTAATTTACTGGACCAGACTGAATAGACTTCTAGTACTTTTCTCCCTCACCACTTATGATTGATTGACGATATTGAAGAAATTCTCACCCTACCGTGCTTGGACTGTTATCACACGCCCCCAAAGACAACCACTTTAAAGACAATCCATACAACCACTGTGAGAAGCACAACACATGTTCTTGCGGCCGTCAATCTTAATAACTTTATTCGTTCAACCACCTTTCCCCCATTAAGTGAACCCATTGAAAGGTTTGGGGTTTAATCCTGTCACTTTTAAACAGTATCATTGTATAGGTTTTGTCTCATCTCATTAGCTTGTGAAGCCTTTAACCCAGTGGTTCCCAACCTTGGGGTCGGGACCCCACTTGGTGTCCCCTGATATTCGTATGGGGTCGCAGGAGATTGCTGGTACAAACTATAGATATTTGATGGTCCATTTTAGCAAACCATTTTTTGTCCTGTATACGAACTGACTGCCTAACGATTCAGTTGGATAAAAACAATTTGTGTGGAAGCAGATGCACAAAGTTAAAGTCGGGGTCGCAAACATTTTCAGAGCTAGAAATGGGGTTGGGGTTGCCTGGGTCTTGACCTTTGAATCCACCCACTCCACAGAGTAGACTGTTTCAGGTCTGGCATCGTAATATGAAACAGCGATTTCTCGATTGAAAAAGCAATCGATCCAGTGAGCGCTGCAGGTGGACTAACGATTAGCCAATGAGCGCCATGGGCTAATGCCATTGTCAAGCTGTGCACCCGAAGCAAGGAGGAGTAATAATGGCGACCGCTATAGACAAAGCTAGACGCTGCTATGGAGGCTGCTCTCAATCGATTAAAAGTACTTTGAAGGCACTTTGAAGGCATTTATTCATCATAGTTTGTTTTTACTTCGCTTTGCTCTGCTTCGCTCCGCTCCACTCTTAAAACCCCGGCAAAACCAGTATTGTTGACATGGCTACGCATCAGTGTAGCCATGTCAACAATACTGGTTGGCGGTGGCGTTAGATTCAGGCGGAAAAGTTGGTCTCTAGTAGGGTTGGGCGATATGTCCTAAAATTGTCCTACCGAAATTGTCAGCTGTCAGCCTAACAACCGACGATTGCTGACGTATTCGTCCCCGGGAAAAGCCCCGCTTTACCAGCCCTCAGGCAGCGGACTTTGTCGCTCGCTGACCACGGACATGTGGTCAGCAACCGGCATGGTCCCCTATGTGAGTGTCACTGCACACTGTGTCACTGAAAGTGGGGGAACTGCAAGGGAAACGTCTAGAAAGGACACGTGTTCCCGATGAGCACACAGCCGCGGTGCCGGCCAGAGAGCTGCGAGAGTGCGCTCCAGAGTGGGGGATCCGGAGGAAAAGGTGTCTTGTGTCACCACAGACAATGGAGCCAATTTTTACATTATTCTTTGTTCATTGTTCTTTGCTCAAGTGGTCTAATACGCTAAGCTAAAGGGCATTTTTAGGCCTATCATTATTTTGCATTTTATTTGTCCATTGTTCTCTTGTTCATATTTATTTAAGCAATAAGAGGCTATACTTTGTGATTTCAAAACAGCTTAAGGGCGCTTTTAGCCATGGCCAAAATGGCATTATTATTATTTTGCACTTTATTTGTCCATTGTTCTTTGTTCATAGGCTAGTTCTTTATTTAAGCAATAGCCTGTTGCGATAGGCCATAGCCTATATTATTGTTATCATTATTATTATTATTATTATTTTGTGAGTTTGTTTGTGAAATATTTATTCTGTTTGAATACATTTGCCTTCACCTTATCCTCTGACGTCTGCTGTCTTTAATGCGAAATTCAAATTTTACTGAAACGTTACAGCCTATAGGCTACTCTTCTTCAATCGAACTAAATAATTCACCTTGAGATCTTTGCTAAGCAATAAGCTGAACAGCTGTTCGACAACGATTTGAAAACAGTCAGATGTTGGTCTGAGTGGCGTCAGATGAAGGACGCCTCCACTTGCAGCCTCCAAATGAACAAACGGGTGGGGACAACTATGCTATTAAGGGTGCTATCGGGGTGCACAACTGCACATGCAGTTTTTGGTCTAGTTCTCAAATATGATTTATGAATTGTCGTTGCTTTTCAGCACCAATCGATCGGACAGCAACCACTAAAGATGACTTAATTGTCATTTAGTCACTGCAGTCACTGCCCTGTTTTGTGAACTTGTCGGAAATTAGTGCAACAAGAACATTCATAATATAATATATTGGAACTCCAACTGTCAGTTCCTATTGGTGCAGGCTTTGAATTGCGCTTTACAAGTTAATTATTTACCGAGTCGAATTTTCGAGGAGGCATACAATTAGGAAAATAAAAGGACAAAAATCGCACTAAAAACTATGACTGCCGGTTGGACTAGCCGATCGCTGGTTGCAGATACATTCGTCCGAACGCCCAAGCCTAAGTCTCTCGTGATTGATGAGGGAAAATACAATCCCCCTCCCCCACAGAAATAGGTTACAGTTTCCTTCATCTTTTGTTGATGTATAATGTAATAGGTCATATGTTTCTGTTAATGAATATACATAAAGGGATACTGCATGTTGGTAATGGAATGACTCAGAGGATATATTATCAGTTTGACCTTTTTGTCTTTGTTTACAATAACCTCAAATTGCACACTTAGCTCAATTTTGTGATTCTCCTGCATTTGTCCCATCACAAAACAATGCCAACATACGATGAGTGTAATGTTCTCTTGAATGCTAGCTGAAGATAATTTACTTTAATTGTCTGAAAAAGCAGTTTGCCCAAAAGGCTCAGTCTTGTATTTGAAACCATCTGCTCTTGGGCTGTACACTGACACTTGGTTAGATGTGTGGGGCTAAGCCGAGTTAAACAAATACTACCATTTGAAACGTGTGCTGAGGGAAAGGGAAAACAGGGCATGTAGACCATCATTTAAATAACATTACACGCCTCTGAAAGAGCAAATACCCTGGCACCTTCAGCACCTAAATCGCAACATGTGTGTGCCATGCAACCTGCCACCCCTCCAGACACACATGCGGTGCACACGCTACAGCGTGTAAATTGCATTCAGCACACAAACAGGCAACTCGGTATCGATAATGGCATCATAATGAACCGCCCAAACGATACACCTCTGCCGTTATTCTCGTCTATAAACAACATAACATACATACACAACCGCCCCTTTATCTCTCTAACAACGTAAACAACTCTCTTCATTTTTCTCCTCTCACATATAAATATATATCTGTTAAAGGGCTTATCCACCCTTCCCCCACTCTGCAGTTCTGCCCTGGGCTGCTAATAACGAAATGGTTTGTGCCTGTTTATCCATATAATATTTATATGGATAAAAATGAGTGCAGAATAGAGCTTCTCAGATCTTTTTATGAAGAGCTATGATTCAATCTGATTGGTCCAGCTTTGTTCTGTCCACGTTTGGATGATATGCAAGGTGTACAATGTTTCACAGTATAGTCACACAGTATCAGACCTTTCATGTATGCGCGCTAAGATAATTGTGAAATGATAGTTTGAAATCATTTTCCATATATATAAAAAATAAACTGTGGCAGAACTGGCATATGCATTCTGAAGAGGTTTGATTCTCTGCCCGGGGTCAGAGATTCGTCTTTTTCTTTATATAATTGGGTTTGGTAGTCAGCTATGTGGTGTGATAATCAAGAATGTTACATGTATTATAACTGTTGTTATAGTGCTACTATATTATTGTCGCCTCAAACCTTATGTATCAACCGCTGCGATCGATGCGTAGTTTCTAATAAACAGTTTCTCCCCTTCTGCGCTTCTGCGCTATTGATTAAGATCCTGCACGTAATTCCGAACAGATTTTTGTTATTCAAACAACTAGGAATTGGTTTAGCCGACTTATAAACAGCCAATCTTGGTTTTAAACCGGGGTGGGGCCCATAAATGTAGCCAATGGATGAGCACATGCACCGGCTCTTGTAGCATCTGGTATTTTCTTCCACATTCACATGTTGTTAAAGATGTAGTTTTCATCTTGTTTGATTTCATAGTTTGCATGCTCACATGTTTTCTTATGCTGTTGTGCACATAGGCTCTATGTCATTTTCTCTCTCTCAAATACAATGACTGATGGTGAATACACACTCAGATTTCTGAATCGTGTTTTTGCTCACACTAATCCACACTCTCAGCTGTCCTTTAACCAGTTCATCAAGGTGACTCCTGCATCTGCTGCTGGTGTGTCGTGTTAAGTCATTAAACACACAAACACACACACACACACACACACACACAATAATTTTGTGAGATGGGTTTCTAATAGTTAATTTTTTAACATACATTACTGTATGAATTAATGACAATATTTCAATATGCAATTGCTTTGATATTGGCCCAGCAACAACAATGTTGTGAAACACATCCCAGTCTATGTTATGCAGCGTTAAAGCGCGTTCTGCAGAGGGACAACGGTTCTGAGATGGAACACTCCACCACACGCCCGAGCAGATGCTTCAGCTACCAGCTGCAGGAGAATCAACAGCTAAACTAACGGGCCAGCAGGCTTGATGATTGGCTTCAACTGCCAAACCAAGGATGACACATGACACACACACACACACACACACACACACACACACACACACACACACACACATGCGCACACATGCGCGCATACGCACACAAGAGCACAGGGAACAGCACTGGAGATGATCATAACCCTTGACTGACTAAGTAGGATCCTTCTTGGCTTATTGTCTCTGTGTGTGTGTGTGTGTGTGCGCACACACGACAGGGGCTTGTGAGTCTAGTTAGTGGATGTTTTCTTCATTAGTGTGTGTATGGACGTGCGGCTCCTCATTCTGTGTGCCAGTTAACATGGATGTGTGTGTGCCTGCCGCGTCGCGTCGGGATGATTATCCTTTGATCATCTTGAGGAGGTTTCCCCATTCAGAGTCAGTGGCGCACACACAGTGCCATCCGTGTGTTATGCAACTACCGTGCGTGTGTGTGTGTGAGCCTATATTCCCCTTTTCTTTCATTTGTCTGGTGTTTCCCATTTGTACCCCTGCATGCACGTACACACATACGCACGCACACTGAGAATCCTGCTGAAAAAACATTGCATGGCAGGACCTTATTCCAAGCTCCATGTAATTATTGGTGTAAATAAAGCAGTACATTATTGTGTTGTTACCTTGAAATGAACAACAGAAGAAACACAAGCCTTAAGCCATGAATGTAACAAGAGCCGCGAGGAACGCGACTGACAATGGATACAATTGTTGACAATGTAAACCCTATCGGTATCTTTTTTTTGACTGATTGCTCTACAACAGTATCTCACATGTATGCATAGTTCAGAGTCTGCCAGTATACCTTAATACACACCATATACTACCATGCATCCATGTTCATGGATGTCATAAACCTTGAACTGGGTTTCACCAAAACAAAACATTTATGGGACCAACATTTTTATACAAAACATACATCCAATAAAATAATATAACCGAGCTCTGACGAGTCTGCTTGTTTTTATTATACAGAAAACAATAGCACACATAGAACATATACACATCTATACTAAAATGATGTAGAATAGGGACAAAATAGTTGACTATGGGTGAGCTATAGATGTGTTTGTGTATCCTTTGAATGAAGGAATGAATGAATAATAAATATCCTGACATAACTTATTTCACTGGAACATCTGTGTTAGATGACAACATATCAACACATCCCTGCACTAAGAATGGATTCTGTGATGATTCTGATGTTTTTGGGGTCAACTCTGCCACCCTTATGCACGCTGGAAGTGCATAAGGGTGGCAGAGGCTCAGGAGGTAGAGTGGCTGTCTGTTGACCGGAAGGTTGCTGGTTCGATCCCCTGGCTCCTCCTAGCCAAGTGTTGAGGTGTCCCTGAGCAAGACGTCTAGCAGCCCCAACCGCTCCCAATGAGCTGGCTGTTGCCTTGCGCGGTTGACACCGCCGTGAATGGGTGAATGTGAGGAAAAATTGTAAAACGCGTTGGATAAAAGCACTACATAAACAGTTCATTTGCAATAGCACCAAGGGTAAGTATTCAGGGTGCAGATATTCCATCCAGCTCTAGAAATGTGTTATTGGCATTTGTTTGGGATTTCTAATTATGGCGGCCATTTCCTTGTCGTGCTCCACAATGGCGTGGAGCATTAAAAAGCAATGAAAATTAGCATCTTTTTCAAGGATATATGCATTAAATTCAATTAAATTCAATTCAAACACTCCTTCTCTATTAATTCATTGATTATTCTATATTGAGACCACCCACGTTCAGGTAGACCCAGGCGAAAAAAAATACTTTACTTGTATAGTATAGTATACTTTTCTCCTGCTGCTTTGACCGCATCTGTGAAAACAGGAATTGTGGGACTTCTAAATACTACAATTAAATTAATTCAATACAGGATGAATATACAATATCTGTACCTCCAATTGCTGGACAAACATGACCATATATAACAATATAAATAACTAGTTCACAGCGTAATTTACGACATATGCTGCATATATACATTTAAATAAAATAGTCTTTCCAAACAAATCTTAAAATCTTAAAGCTGTATACTATATATTTAGATTAAATATTACAAAATTGTAAATTGCTTTCTCTGCAATGTTCAATATCAACATGCTTCCCTGTCACCATGGAATGGATGAAGTGCGTGGCTCAAAATAAAAGGCTGAATATACTAAAATAAGATGAAAAGGTGTAATGTAATGTGTAATGTTTACAATGCTATATATCATATGAAATAAATATGAATATTAGATTTGAACATTAGCTTGTTGGCTACATTTGGTATGTGAATGAAGTGCAAAGTAGCATGCTAACTAGCCTAGCTGCTAATATCACACCTGGTTTTAAGGCTAAGGTTTACGACAATTAACCCACCAAAATCTCCACTCTCTGACAGTTTCGGGTGAGTCTTGTGCTTCATATACAGTACATGTATAAAACTTAGTTTGATTGTTTTTGTAAACTTTGCAGTTTTCAGACTATACAGTCTTCAGTGTCAAACTCTCAATCTAATTCTCGTCATCTCTGCAGTTTTTTCATAGATAAAGGGATGGTGGCAAACTTTGTACACAATGTATGATCGATTAAACACAATGTCTGATTGATTTACACTTAAATACTGCTTACAGTACACATTTGAAAATTGTATTTTCAATACAATTTTGTAAGTACACATACAACAAACTATTTTGAAATATACTTTTAATAATATAAGTATTGTTTAACATGCTTTAAATTATTATTATTACTATTATTATTATCATGATTATTATTATTGTTATTTTTAATAATAATAATAATAATAATAATAATAATAATAATAACTGTAATTATTAAAGTACAACAAGTAAAGCCCCGATGGCGGTTTCCTCGGCTATGTCCTCAGAATCCAGTCTCACAGTGGGGCAGAGCAAACACACATTACTATACAAATCCGTCCATTCATTATGCTCACCACCCACAGCTGCGTCGATCTCGGGCATTCACCGCCCCGCCCCCCTTGTTTGCAAGGGGGGGCGGTGCGGTGCCAAGCCACACCCCCTTCACTCCCACTGGCTTAGCCAGAAGATCTTCCTCACCAACGTCGGCATTGATGTACAAAAACAAACAAATAAATGGACGAGTCAGTCAACTAGTTGTACGTGCACACTGCACACTGCCCGTTCCCAAACACCCTATCCAGATGTGTGTATTAGCGTGCATCTGTCCTGACAGACAGTTGAGTCATCCTTCTTCGGGAGATGGAGCACATTATTTGCCTAAACCCCAGAAGAAGAGTGATATGACAGTGCAGCGGAAGGCTCTCTAGAGTATTAGCGATGAGGCCTAGAATCGTCCGTCCTTGTCTCCCTTGTAATCCATTTGTGAAACCCTATGGTCAGAGATGAATTACCTCTGTCTGCGGTGTGATGTATCTATGAGCAGCAATGTGGTGTATCTGGCGAGGACTGATGAGTAGGGATACTGTGTCCTGGACACGACGTTGCGCGCGCAAATGAAACGTAGCACTTTCACTGTCTCCTGCATTTACATTGCTAATATCCCTGATTGTGGCGCCATTTGCATTGCTAATATCCTTGTGATATAGACTGGAATAGATTGATTAAGGACACCTCCATTTTTTCCCGTTGGCGTGCAGAGCTTATAGTCATTAGGCAGCAAGGTGGTGTGGAACATATCTTGTGACTAATATGTGTTACTATTTTTGGTATTGGCGTCTTTCACCTTCTGTAGCACATAGCTGGACATGACACTCGTTCACTCGTCTTTGTCATCTATAACGTGGTTCATACACAGACGCCACTCTTGTACACTTTTTTTTAATGTAACGCTAGGACTGATCCCAAAAGTCGGTGGGAGAAGGGGGACATTTAAAGATAACTACCTCCCAATAGAGACAGCTGATCAATGATGATATTTCATTACTGTGACGCGCAATCTGCACTAATTCAGTTGAATCACCATATAGCAGATTACATGCTTCTGCATCTCAGCGGTATAAAAATGTAAGCACACTGTCGGGTAAAATAGAGGGTTATTTAGGGTTATATAGTTTGTAATAAATGTGGTTCTGAAGAGCAACTGGCAGGTTGGCACGCCCAATTAATTAACATGTGGGGAACGCATGAAGCTAATTGATGTAAAGACTGTTTTCATGTTGTGTGGCTCAGAATTACAGTTGGACTAGTCTTAGTAGCGCAAACGTGTCCGCACACCAAAAAACGTAATTTAACGGGAACACCATCATCTGATGTATCCATGGTTGTCCACGGCGGTGCAGCACTGCAGACATGGCCGCACATCCATGGATGAAACTGACAAAGCGACACAAGTAGTGGATTTAAAAGTTGATATATCCGATACGACATTGCAAAGTAGTCTGTTGGCATCAGAATGTGATGGGGATAATATACAGTAGCTAAATACTATGAATGCACACATCCCCACTAAAATGTTGTTGGTGCCTGATAGACATCCACAAAGTTATGTCATGGATTAGCTCTATATACAAGTATTTAGCTGCCGATGATTACTGCCAGGCATGCCGGCATGACTTCAGCTGTGGAGAGTGTGCTGCAGGGGGAAGTCGATGCCTTCTGGACGTTGATGGAGAACCTCATTCCCAGGTCAGACATTAGGCCTACCTGTCTAACAGAATGCCTCGCATGCATGAGCCTCCAGCAGGAACATTGCCCTCTCAACACCACTGCACACGAGTTAGATCACACAATTAATTCTCAAGTTTGACTGCAGACACTAATGTCTCCTCATCCCCAGGCAGTACCGCTACACAGCCTACAGGCAGGTTGTCCGTAGGGCCTATGGTGTCCTGGGCAGCACTGTTGCCGTCGTGTGGTCACCTCTGTAAGAAGCTATGGCCTTATTTGTCTGATGATCAATACATACAATACATACAGTCTAATTACTAGAGACAAATGGTATCGTATATATTATGTTTATATAATTTTTCCATCCCTTGGCAAACATTCCTAACAAGCAACACAGGTAAAAAGAGTCTCATAGATGAAGCAAACATGACTACGCCTACAAGCAGCCTAATGGTAACCAGCAGGGCTAAAGTAGAGTAGAGTATCAATTTATAATATTTTTTGTAATGCAGTTGCAGGCAGACATGTTTCCGTGCTGCAAAGACCGGTTCTGCTCATGGCCACATGATGCACAGACCTACGAGAAATCACATTAGAAAAGGAGAAATTTGTCAGTACAACCCAAAACAAGTGTCAGGACAAGATAACCCAAAATATATACAATATACAAATTATAAGAAAAAAAATACTCTTTCTTTCTCAATGAAATGATACAATTACAATTATACTTGTTAGCAGCACACAGATCAATGTTTTGACTTTGAGACTTTGAAGAGGTGAACATGTTGCAAAATGTTAGGTTGAGACTCCTGAGATGGTTCCTCATCAGATGACTTGCCCATCAATGCCTCAAGCTCCATGTGCTGTCCCTAGGTTGGTTAGGGTTAGGGTTAGAAATGGATACGTGGATCGCTAGGATGAAAAGAAGAAAATAAGCTACGACCAAGTGCTTGTTGTTATGCCTGTAATGTGTTAGTTAGGCTACCTGATGAGGTGTAAAGGGTTCTGAGAGGCACAGTGCGAGTGGATTGAATAACTAGTCTGACCCTGAATAGCCTGCGTCACATTAAAATAAGAATTATAAAGTCGCCATAGCAAGCAAATCATGTTACAGGATGCCTGGATAGCTAGGATAAAAATGGAACCAATAAGATATCCATACTGCTCGCATTTCCAACATTTTTTAAATTCCCCATGCGACCACACTGAAGCGACCAACAAGGCATGAAGCCTATTACAATATATATATTATTATATATGGACATTCACTGAACACGTACATTTCTCACTCGTATCTTCTCCCCACAGTGTAGTTGCAGTCGGTTATAATGTTTCAGGTCTTGTGTGTTTACGTTTCTATCATAGAACTGTAACGTTAGCTTTCTCACAAAAAGCATGCAGGATCCAATATCCAAATATCCAATCATTTGGATATTGCTCATCTCGATTATGTTGCGTTGTATGAAAGTTATCCAGCAGTTACTTACCCCTATACCATCTGCCACGTTTCATTTGAGCTGATGGCTAGGTTGGCTAACTCTGGGAAGTTACCACCGGCATGGGACCTACCGGGTATCTGTATGTCCCACAGTCCTTGTTTGGCAACCCCATCCTGAACTCCATATCGCCATAATCCTCATCCCTAAGAGCACCGTACACGGCCGTGTTTTTCGTCACCGATGCAAACGGTGAAGTCCCCGTCTCCTCGCCTGCACAAATTGCACTCAAGTGTGAAATTGCGCCTGGCTTTTCCGTGGGGGGAAAACCATGAAATCTGCCCTGAAAGGGGGTGAGTTAGTGCAACCTGCACAAGCCCAGTATTTCACCATCCTATACGATGTGAAACAGAACTCCACTTGATGTATCGCTGCTAACCAACTCGACTGACTCGACAACCATCTGCAGAATGACATCTTGACATCTGATTGAAAACCCTGTGCTGCTTTGTGTCAGGGTGCCTACGTAGGTTTTCCCTTTGTGATCTAATCATGCAATGCACGTTCTAAAGCACGCGCCCCCCTATAACTACATTAGTTCGCTATTTTTAGCTCTTGCTGGCAGTAAAATTAGCACACAATGTGAATTAATACAAAGCGTTCACCTGCATGTTGCCCTTTCAAGGGGCTAGCTATGGGTTAGCTGTTTGTTCTCTTTCAGGTTATGAAGGGAACTTGCATGTCCAGTTTTTGTACACTTTTACAGAAGAAAAGAGAAATTCTACGTTGTGCGCCTGAACAGGATAGCAATGCAGCATTGTATGGTTATACAAGAGTAGAACCCTGGATGTAATAACATAACTAAATAACATAACCACAATGTTATTTTGGTGATGTATGTGACTCTATCCAGGGCCTCCATTAGGCAAAGGCAATATAGAGTGCTTAAAAATAGTGTATCTTGCTTCTGCATTGCGACACATGTCACAATACAGAATATGTGCAGTAAAACATGATGATGTGTGCATGACAAAACTGAGGCTGGAGCAGATGTTGGCTGTTATTTGTAATATGTGCTGTTCCCTGGTCGGGATAATTGACAAACTCTCTTCTCAATTTACGTTAATGATTCAATTGTGCTCAACTAATAATATAAAGCATTTTTTTTATGTAATAGTCATGCAATACTGTTCAACAAAGGATATTTGAAAGAAAACAACACACAGTGGCAAAAAAACTGATAGCAGCTTACTTACTTTATGTAATATATATTAATATGGATTATATTATTTATTATTACAATCTATTTCTCATCAAAGTTAAAATGATTGACTATGTTTGACCTAATCAACACAAACGTATGGGTGACCATAAACGTATGGGTGAACCATAAATAATGAACACAAAACAGCTGTGTTTCAAAATGCTGGTCTTTCATTTCAAATGTGATTTGTTGGCCAGCTTGAGAATGCATGTAGCGTTACTATAATACTAATAAACACAGTGTAGTGGTTGTAGTTGTAGAGTGTAAGCATATGTTTGTCCTCTAGAATGCACTACAGGCAGCTAAGGTTATGTTTGCATGGCTTTACTGGTCATGGACAACCTTTTGCTGTTCAGCTGTAAGAACTGTTACTGGTGTCCCCTTTCTGTCTGAAATGCATCAGGACGCCTCAGGAGGAGGTGGACAAGTTAGCAGGAATACAGAAGTCTGGACTGCCCTGCTGCCTTTTTGCACAAAACACAAAAAGACAGCAACTCGCAATGAGCAGAACCGTGTGGGCATCAACTACAGTATGCAATGTACAGAGTGCAGTGTAATCAGGTATTTGTAAATGGTAATAGACCAGTTATTTGTTCAGAATACTCATAGACAGGTATCCTACACACACACGCACACACACACACACACACACACACACACACACACACACACACCCTATACTCCCATCACAACACTAAAATCATTGGACCATGTAAATGTGTTCATTAGGTAGTCATTAGAGGTACAGCTCGGAGCTCTCGGGGAACCTCACTCTGAGAGTTTGAATCAATCAAAGTTCAGCTATACACCCTCAATGGCCAAAGGTGACAGATATGTAATACATTAACTATTAATGAGACCCAAATCTCACTGTTTATCTGAACCAAATGGTTTTCTTTGTAAGTGAGATTTTATATTTGTGTTGGTTTGACCTATTATTGTTAGAATGTATTCCGGTATTAATATATATATATATATACACACACACACACACACACACACACGATATACACACACAATAAGATGTTAAAATCTGTGGACCAGATGATACGTGATATGGATGAAATTAATGTGTAATGGGTTTTTTTTTTTTGTCATCCCATATTTTCTCAGAGGTTGATTGCTTGCTTTGAACTGTATGGCTGAGCTTTATAGCACTGCAGGGAACCCAAGCCTATTATTGCATTTCGCTGCAATATGAAAAGTGTTGTATTAATGTCCGCCAAATTCTTCACCACCTGATGCAGCAGGCTGAGTACTAATAAGATGCCTAATTACATTCAACAAACCTCCTTCACTAACTCATACCTCCTCTGTGTTAAGTGGGAGATATACTGTAAAATATCCATCTCACATGTGTATTATTACAAGCAGAAGCAGCCAGGTACGTGTTCACATATTTGTCATTGTATGTTGGTGATACAAAGGAAAAACATTCATGTATTAATTCATTTAGTTGAATTAAAATATTGTCAAAACATGATTCAACTCTTAAAGCTGTTTTGGCTCCAACAAACAATATTATTAAAGCACAGCTGCAGTTTATTTCTCCTCTGTTTCTGTATGTCAGAGCGTTTGAAATGCTTTCTTTTAATTCACCAACGACAATACGTTTTATTGGAATTCAAAATGTACAGGATTTTCCAAAGACTCAGGCACGTAATACACAAGTAGCACCTCAGTCTCCACACCGCCACTGGCTCTGACTCTGACTGCTGACACGGTACGTAGCGTAAGCTCTTCTCTGGTGCATGCCTGCGAGCTGCAGCCTCCCTGGCGGCTCCCTAGCTAGGTGTACATGCTCCTAAGCTACCATGGATCAGCGCTATGATCTCCATCTGCAACCTATAGGCGCGTGTCTTGTGGG
>OMNS01001225.1:7060-17880 GCA_900303225.1 Laemonema laureysi | reverse complement strand
ATCATAATGGCTCTATTATACAGAACTTTCCAAACAGAAATGTATACAGGGGTCTTTAATGTTTTGGACCAGAGGCACATAGCAGTCTTGGTGTATGTTTGATGTAATAAAAAAGGTTAATTATAACCAGCTCCAGTCGACTCAGAAGTTCCCACAGCAGGGGAGACTTCCTCCTCTCCCTCCTGAATGCTCTCAGTTTCCTTTAAAAAGCAGTGTCATTGACTACACCCTCCAGTCCCACTCCGCTGCCCTTCAGCGGTTTGTCCCCATAGGGCTGCTTGATCTCCACTTTGTTCTTCTTGGCAAACATCTGGCTGACCTCTAGGAAGGTCTTGTTCTTGGTCTCTTGCACAACCATCCATATGTAGATGAGTGTAGCCAGGCAGATGACAGAGAAGATGATGAAGCTGTACGGGCCCAGGCCTCTCTGGAGAACAAGGAACAAGGTTGTTAGTGGAAGAAACCGAACTCTGATGGCTTGCGGCACTGGCAGCACCATCTCTTACAGTTCCAATTAGTGCCCAAACACCCATCTCCATACGTGCTTTGAACCAGCCAGAAAGAGCAACCATGTACCCTGATCTGTGTCCTGTTCCTGGGGGCTTGGTGTGATTTTAACATTGGGTTACTCTTTCAGATTTAATATAATAGGAATGTAGACAAAAGAAGGCTTGTTGTGAAATTTGGCGCTTACCAAAAGGTTTTCAACAATTGGAATGCACATTTTGTAATTTGGGATGTGTTGTAACTTGGTGAAACATCGCCTTTTCCATCCTGTTTGGCTTTTAGGTTGGTAAATGGAGCTTGAACAAGGAGGAAATAAACAGGAACAAAAATGTGTGTTCACATTCATGAGAAGCAGGATTTCAACCCCTCATGACAACACAAACATCTATGAATAAACATAGACATCCACTCCAAGCATTTCCTGCAAACATTGTTATTATCGATGATTACAACAATGATATGAGTCATGATTACTATGATTGATGATGATGATGATGATGATGACGATGATGTAGAAGTGTTATTGATAATATTTGAAGCGCCTACTCATGAGTGACTGACTGACCTCTAGGAAGGGGAAGACCAGTCCAATGGTGAAGTTGGACAACCAGTGGACGGACCCGGCCACCATGAAGGCAGCCGGTCTGGACGACTGCCTGAATATCTCTGTGGTCACGACGTAGGGAATGGGACCTGGATAGAAGCGTAAAATGTGGTCAAGCGTGGTTTAACCCCGCGGAACCACGGCTGGAACATGTCACCATCGTCTAGAGTAGCATGTCATTACTAACTTAGATGTTCATTTGTCAAATCGCTGAGCTGTTAACTTAACTGTGCATTATTATATGTCAAGACACATCCAAACAACACTAATGGAGTGCCATGGTTTGACGAATGTGTGTAAACAACTACAGGGTCCAAGGGTGACTCACTAGGGCCTATGGCGTGGCCCATGACGTAGATGATGACACAGGCTATGCTGACGTAGGGCATCCAGGGTACGCTCTCCTGTCAACACACACAGCAACAAACGGCCCGCTGTTGTGTTTATGGAGGGGATTTCAAATGGTTACAAACATTAAAGAAACTATTTACATTTTGATTCATATAAATAACACAAAACCAAACCATTTACAGCATGTAGACAAGAATATGCACCATCATTATATGCTGTATACATACAAATGTGTGTGTATATATATACAGCTCTGGGAAAAAAGAGACCACTCCAAATGTTTCTTAAATCAGTACCTCTACATGTATGGCAGTCATTCCATTCCAATGTCTGTTGAATTCCAACACAGGCACACCTCATTCTACTTCATAAGGTACTGATTAGGTGATCACCTGAACTAAATGTATTTAATGAGGAAAAGTATAAAAACCAGCTGCTGTGGTCGTCACTATAATCTTGCAATACGACCAGCTGGATGGCAAAAACAGTGCTGGTAGTACCTCAAAAGTAATTTGAATCAAAAAATAACTATTGACCATGCCAAAAGAGTTGAAAAGAAAAGTTTTGAGTGAGGAAAAGAAGGGAAAAGAAGCTACAGACCGGCAGAGGGCGAAAACGACTCCACTGACCGGGATGACCACCAACTCGAATGTCACTCAATAACCATAGGATGATATTAAGTGACCTACAAAAATAATGGTAAACAGCAGATGGGGTGAAGTGTACGGCAAGGACGGTTCGAAACAGGCTCCTAGAGGCAGGGGTGAGGTCGTGCAAAGCTAGAAAAAAACCCTTTATCAATGAGAAGCAAAGAAGAGCCAGACTGACATTTGCAAAAGACCATAAGGATTGGACCGTAGAGGACTGGAGTAAGGTCATCTTCTCTGATGAATCCAATTTTCAGCTTTGCCCATCACCTGGTTGTCTAATGGTTAGATGGAGACCTGGAGAGGCCTACAAGACACACCCAGAGTGCGTCACAGTGGGTGTCTTGCACCCACTGTGAAATTTGGTGGAGGATCAGGATCACCTCTGGAATGTGATCAAGAAGAAGATGGGTGATCACAAGCTATCAAACAAAGCTGAGCTGCTTGAATTTGCCAGGAGTGGCATAAAGTCACCCAACAGCAATGTAAAAGATGTGGAGGTGGAGAGCATGCCAAGACACATGAAAGCTGTGATTGAAAATCAGGGTTATTCCACCAAATATTGATTAATAATAATTTTGCAGTGGTCTCTTAATTTTTTCCAGAGCTGTATATATACACTGTATGCTATGTTGTGTTATTTTCGTTTTTATTAGTTTCGTTTACTTATCAACTATTGGAGACTACATACATACACACAGACTTGAGACCTGGTGATCACATGACAGGAAGGGCACCCTTTTGAGTGGGGTACTGCAAAGTGTATATTGCAAAATGTTTAATGGCCCTGCAAAAATGTCCCACGAAAGAGGTATAGTTAATTAGAGCCTGTAGAGGGCAGCAGAGTAATGGTTTGATAGTCGGTTTACCTGGAATTTGAGGGCTATGGTTAGCAGAACACATGCTGCACAGCAGATCCCAAACCCGATCAGGAGGAGAAGCCGTCTGCCCGCTGCCTCTACAATGAAGACCTGGGATGATAATATTAATTTTAATTGCAACAATAATAATACATTTGTAATAAAAACAACTACAACAAGTCCCCCAGTGCAGTGATTCAATTTGAAACAACCAATATTAAAGCTCATTAAAAACTGAAAAAGTGAGCTGAAGAGCAAGTTAGGTGTTAGGAATGTACACTCAGAAGGACACAAAAGATCTGTTAAATCAGGCCACTTTTAATCCACACGGTACAATGGACAATAGATGAAACCTGCTCTCTTGCCATCCCTAAACACTAAAACACAACTTTCTGAACAGCGTACTTACGGCAGCTATGGTCATAAAGACGTTGACTGCTCCTGTTCCCACAGTAACAAACTGGATGTGGTTCTCCTGGACCCCTGCTGAGGCATAGATGCTATCTGCATAGTAGTAGATCTAGGAGGAATTAAGATCACTTTTACAGATAGGCACATGCAAAATTGTAGCATTTAACTGCATACATCAATAAATACATGTATAATTCCCTGACTAGCTGTGAATGAAATAGCAAGATTTCATTTACTTCAGGTACAAGGCAGGCTTGTTTCACCAAAACTGCTAAAAGTATTGTTTACTATTGTCTGCTGAATGGCGGATGCTTGACTACACTATTCTGTAGGCCGCCCTGTTGTTTTGGTAAGCAGAATCCAATCTTATGATTAATTAGACCAGCATGCTTCTTTCCATAGAAGTTACGCAACACTAAGGAAGCTTTAAGGAAGGCACTGTGAGGACTTGTCTACCTTCTCTTCCTTGTTTTTGCTGAACACGGCTGTTTTCGGAAAAAATGATGATGGTCGAATTAATCACTGGGGTGCTGACAGGACAGCTCTGTTACTTGCTTTTTTGTGTTTTTCCTCAATAACAACATCTACAGCCATGCAGGTAAGCATCTATTTATGGTTCGCTAGACACAAAATACATATGAGTAGGTGAGACAAATGAACAAATGTAATGGCGGTCCTTTCACACAGAGAGCGTCAAGGGCGAGGTTTGGTGAGTCTCACCGCGTTGACCCCTGAGAGCTGCTGGCCCATGTTCATGATGATGACGGAGGTGAGCTGCCAGCGGAGAGACCTCTGGGACAGCAGGCTGACCACCGACAGTTGGCCCTCCGCCCGCTCTGATTGGTTCTCCAGACGCATCTCTGACAGCTCCTCGTCCACCTCCTCCCAGCCCCGCAGCTGCTGCAGTGCTGGAGGGGAGGTAGCATTACAAACAATATGGTAATCAAAATAATGGAAAAGTAATTGGTATGCCTACAGGTTAGGCTACGGACATTCAGGGGAATCAAACCCAGTATCTTTCTGGGCTGTTTCCTTACCTTTCCTTGCAGTGTTGACATCTCCTCTCTGGATGAGCAGGTACCTAGGGCTCTCTGGGAACAACGGCAGCAGCAGCAGCTCCAACAAGGCAGGGATACCTGTCAGACCCAGCATTACCGGCCAGCCTAGGAGGAGAGGGCAGACAGACAGACAGACAGACAGGCAGAGAGTCAGTCAGTTAATTCAGTCAGACATTCTATCAACATTCAACCAATCAATCACTCAATCACTCAATCAATCCATGCAGCCATCAATATGACCTCATGAAAGAATGTATGCATGAAGGAAAAATGAGCCAGCCAATCCTGAATCCCCAATATCAATGCAATGTTACATAATCTGACTCAACACTTATATATATATACATTATATATATATATATATACAGTAGGGTCCAGACCTGTGCTGTTCCCTAGGATGTTCCTGATGCCCAGCACCTGAGCACTGAGGATCCCAATGGTGATGAACAGCTGGGGTACGATGCCGATCGCCCCCCGCAGGTTCTTTGGGGAGAGCTCCCCCAAGTACATGGGCACCACGTTAGAGGACAGACCTGCCGATGTTGCATGACCATCAGACACAAGGAAACACTGAGTGTGTCAATGAACCATACTTGAATAAGGATTATTATACTGACCGGCACATATGCCCACCAGAACCCTGGCCACGATGATGATCTCATAGGAGCGGACGGTCTCACTGACCCCCATCATCACGGCAGGAACGATGGAGAAGATGTTGTTGAAGAGGAGGGTGCCCTTCCTGTCATGTGATCATCAAGTCTCAAGTTAATGTCTCAGCAAGCAATATACAATATTACTGTATATAACAATATACAATATTACTGTATATAACAATGAACAATATTACTGCATATATAATAATATTCAATATACAATATTACTGTATATAACAATATACAATATTACTGTATATAATAATATACAATATACAGTCAACCTGGACCTAATTTTTCCATCATTTTAGGTCTAACTGACTAATGCAGACAACAATTTTTGAAGTTGATCCGGTATTGAGCGAAAAATCGGTATTGTAACCCTTTGGGCCAATTCCGCGAGTGAGACTTTTCCCTGAGAAAGACTTGGTTAGATACAATAACAAACACACCGGATCAAGTGAAAGGTAAAGAAAAAAGTAGTATTTCTCTGTAGGGATCCTTTCCATAATGTTGTCAAACTCTTATAACAAGCTGAGCCTGTCAGTGGTAAAAGAAGTACTTTGGTGGGTGGAATTGCTCCAAAAGGTTACAATGCTGACGTTTCATGGCTGCGTTCTCGCTCAATACTGGACCAATTTCAAAACTTGTTGGATTAGTTTTGTGTGTGTGTGTGTGTGTTAGAAGTGGTCAGATGGGTAGAAGAAGATTATTTTAATATGGTTTCACCCTCATCCTGTTCTCATCCCCCTCCCTGCCAGACATCTGTCTCCAACCAACACTGTTATTGAGGAGTTGATCAGAAAGCAATTGGAGGTGGTTAGTATTTGCATTAAATGGCCCTTCTTTCATGTACAGGAAAACAGTAGATCCTCCACAGACCAACTGGTCTGTGTGCCAATCTCACCTAGGTATTACATCCTACCCTTTGTCTCCCCGTTCAATTTAGAGAGGTTGTAGACAGCTTGTGATTGGTATTTTCAACTGTAACCCAATGGGAAATACGGAGGTTCACATTTTGTATTGTAATAACCCAGAGAACAGGTAATGATTGGAAGACCTCTGATAACCCTGTCCTTGTCACATGTTTATAATATTGTTGTACCTGAGAAATCAGGGCTGATGTGTGACGGAGTACGATAATTAAGTGAAGGACTGTATTTGGTGCTTGGGGCATCCTGCGAGAGCCCGTGAACAAATGGTTGAATGTTACGACTAGGTGGTCTGTTTGGAACAAAGGACTACATTGTGATTTGAATCTTCCTCAATCGGGTATGAAGTTGAAAAATGACATTAGGTTATCAATACTTTCCAATACATTCCAGTCAGGGTAGAGATCTGGGTCAAGCAATGCATCGTGGTTTTGTAACTATGGATTAATCACCAGAGAAGTTCATTTAGTTGCACCAATATCGTCCGTCTCGTGTGTTACCTCCCCAGTTTGTTGACCAGCGGGGCCACCATGAGAGAGCCCAACAAGCCCCCAAGAGGGTACATGGAGACGGAGAGGGACCACAGCAGAGTTAGCACCTCTGCCTCCATTGGTGTGCCATAGCGCTCCATATAGGTGGAGTTATAGAAGGTCTTCATGAACTGAGTAACATACAATCAGGACAGTTAGGTTCCCTAGAATCTAGACCACTGTACTGTGGATGAGTGGTAAAGGGTCAAGTGTTTTAGTTTACCGGTGAGGGTGAGTTGACCACGGCAACATTGTACCCGTATTGGAAGGAGGAGCCAAAAGCAGAAATGACCGTCGCCAAGACGAGGACAGCAGTCAATCTCTGTCAGGAGACAACAAAGCAATTTAAAAAAAATATATAGACTTTTCACTTTATGGACAGGAGAGAGACAGGGAAGTAGGTTGAAAGAGAGAGGGAATGACATGTAGCACAGGAACACAGGTGGGAATCGAACCTGGGTCGCTACGAGATGTAGCGCCTATGTGGTTTGTGGGTTGAGCCAGTACAGACAGTAGCCCTTTATATGAATTGGCAAAATCATAATAACCACGTTGTTATGATATAAAAATATGTGAATACATCAGGCAGTTGTGGTCAGTACTCACGCCTTCCCTCTGCGATGGATCCCTCCAGTCCTGCTGGTCTGTCATGGCTGCCCCGGGGCTCTGTGTGTATTTGTTGTAAGAAGAGCAAACACTAGCCTGGCTGTGCATTGGTCTTTGGACCGAGGTTCAGAGAGCATGGCTTACAGGGTTTATTGGCTTTGCAATTATCATGTCATTCATTGCTGATTAAAGGGAGTATAATTTTTGTGGAAGAAACATATTTAACATATTTAAATGTGGCTCCTGTTGTTTCAACCTGATATAAAAGAAAGGTCACAGTGATAATATTGCCTGTGGTCAACCCTTGTATGCAGTATGTGTTTCAAACATAGGTTGAAGATAAGAAGTATGTTAGTGTTATCTCCCTAATGATGAAGTCATCCAAGTGTATTTACGTTTACAAATATTCACACAATAAGGAAGTAAAGACTACAAAAACCTGATCAGGTCTAACTGTTTACTTGGTGGAATTTGAGGTGAAGCAATGAAGCATTTATTAGATTTTTTATTTGATTCTCCCTCTGTTTGTTTTTGTGTCATGTGTTCAACTTTTTTATGTCTTTAATGCTGCATCTGTTATGCTCCTAGTGTTGTGTGTTGACAAGAATAGATGGATTATAAAGGAGTTGGTTATGTACTGATGAATATTGTGCTGGTGTGGAGGAGAAAATGACAGAGCCCTGGAGTGGCCAGAGAGAAAACAATATATATCGAGGCCATGTTTTACTGCATTAAGCAAAATGCTATAGCGTGCATATGAGATACAAATCGTTCCCACATTTTGATTCATTTGTGGGAACAAGATAAAATTAATTCCTACGTTTCGCTTAATTTGTGTGCACAAATTAAATAGAAATGTGCGGGGGAACTGCTAATGCAAGTAGTACCAATTGCTTTCTGATCAACTCCTCAATAACAGTGGGGGTTGGAGACAGATGTCTGGCAGGGAGGGGGATGAGAACAGGATGAGGGCATGAAACCATATTAAAATAATCTTCTCCTACCCATCTGACCACTTCTAACACACACACACACACACACACACACACACAAAGGAATAATAATCAGATAACGTCAGTAAGTACCAATTTCAGCACAATAAACACAAAATCAGTACTGAGGTAAACAGAATTTATTCTGCAGGATTGATAGCGGTATGTCATCTTAGTTCACTATATTTTAGATGAACTGGATCAAATAATTAACAATTAACAATAACATAAAGGAAACTTTATATACCATTGTGGTACCATTACCACAAATATACCATTTATATTAGCCCAAATACCCCTTGTGCTACAAAATACAAAAGTCCTTGAAATGTATAGTAGCGACAGGGCCACAGTCAGCATTGTGCCCTCCTGTTTCCCAGCATGCATTATATTCAGACTTTGAGAGCTATGTTATTCATTTTAAGTGTCCTATGCAAATGTTATGCATGATCGTTCAGTGTTGTTAAATTGTTAGTAAACATTTCTGTTTTATGTTTTCATTGTTTTGGGGAATTAAGCAATGAAACCATTGCTGACATTGCTGTTTGGTTTGATGACATCAGCATTAATTTTCATGTTAAGTAAGTCTTTTTTTGACTCTCAGTTTGTCCTGATTAATAAAGAGACTGACTGTGACTTTGCTTTGCTGATTACTACAGTATTATCATAGCCATATCTAGGAACTGACTCATTCAAAAACATGATAGGCTAGGGTGGCTTAACCCACTAATCCGCTAACCACATAGGCGATACGGTCACACATTGTACAAGACCCATTCAGATCCTCATTGGAAAACACATACACCTTTTATTTATTCCACTGAGCTCAACATCCTCTTATTTTAGGATATCCATGGCTCACTAAACATAATCCTCACACTGACTGGCGTTCAGGGAAGGTGAAAGGGTGGGGGAAGGAATGTGTGCACTCATGTTTAGCAGAAGTTAAAAAGACTGATACCACGGGGTTTAGCTGTTACCATGACCTCAAGGAGGTCTTTAGTAAGACCCGGGCCATGACTTTGCCTCCTCACAGACCATAAAATTGTTGTTTGTTTCCAGGTTCCCCCATCCCCAAGGGACGTCTGTATTCCCTCTCAGCTCCTGCCATGAAGCAGTACATAGAGTCGTCGCTCAAGGCCAGCCTCATTCGACCCTCCTCTTCACCAGCCGGCACCGGGTTCTTCTTCATGGGGAAGAAGGATGGAGCGCTTAGACTCTGAACAATATCACCGTTAAGAACAGGTACCCCCTCCCTCTCATCTCATCTGCATTAGAACAGTTACAGGAAGCTAAGATTTTCACGAAGCTAGATCTCAGGAATGCTTACCATCTGATCTGGATAAGGGAGGGGGATGAGTGGAAAACCGGATTCAACACACCTACTGGTCATTATAAATATTTAGTTATGCCATTCGGACTTACCAATGCCCCCACAGTTTTCCAGGCCCTGGTTAATGATGTGTTAGGGGTTTATCTTAACCGTTTTGTTTTTGTATATCTGGATGACACACTGATATACTCACCGAATGAAGAGTCCCATGTCCAGCATGTCCAACAGGTCCTCCAATGTCTCCTGAACCAACTGTTTGTGAAAGCCAAGAAGTGTGAGTTTCACATTACCACTGTTTCCTTTCTCGGTTTCATCATTGCTCCAGATCAGGTCCGGATGGATCTCTTGAAGATTAGTGCAGTAGCAGATTAGCCCACACCCCCAAACAGGAAGAACATGCAAATTCGATTTTCAAAAATGGTACATTTCATTGCCTTTCCTAAACTGCCATCAGCTAAGGAGACGGCTGAAGTACTCTTGAAAGAGACATTGTTTCGGACTATGGTCTGCAATTAGCAAATTTCCTGTTTCTGGAAGGAGTTCTGCAACCTTCTGGGAGCCACCGTAAGCCTCTCGTCCGGATACCACCCCCAATCCAATGGGCAGACAGAGCAGCTTAATCAGGAGCTCGAGACCTGCCTGCGGTGCCTGGTGTCCCAGAACCCTGCTTCCTGGAGTGACCACCTGACGTGGGTGGAGTACGCCCATAACTCACTGCCCACCTCGACCACTCGTCTGTCCCCATTCCACTGTGTCTATGGTTACCAGCCTCCACTGCTTACTGAAACAGAAAAATAAGTTACAGTTCCGTCTGCCCATGCGCTGGTCCGACGGTACTGTTGAGTCTGGGCTGCAGCTCATCGAGTCCTCCTGAGGAGTTCGGCCCGGATGAAACGGGTGGCTGATTGGTGGCGACATTCTGCTCTGGTATACAGACCAGGACAGAGACCAGGACAAGACCTTCCACTGCATGTCACTTCCAGGAAGCTTGCACCCAGGTTTGTAGGTCCATTCTGAGTATCTAAGCTAATTAACCCTTTGTCCGTCCACCTCAGTCTGCCCAGGTCCCTCAGAGTTTATCCCAAATTCCACTTCAGTTGGGTCAAGCCGGTAAAGGACAGTCGCATGGTTCCCACATCCAAACCCCCTCCACCCCCCTGGATCATGGTGGCCCAGTCTACACCATTAAGCGCCTGCTAGACATCAGGAAAATATATCATGGTCGGCAAATTCCTCTGCTTGGAGGAATGTTCCTGCATACACCTCAGCTTCATTATCGACCAAGACCTGGTCACAGACTTTTACCAGCGGCATCCAGACACTCCTGGGACAT
>OMNS01001182.1:13107-28812 GCA_900303225.1 Laemonema laureysi | reverse complement strand
GGGACCACTGCTCTCTCTCTCTCCCTCCCTCCCTCTCTCTCTCGACTTCTTTATTTACCTGGAGATTAAATCGCAGCCCGACGAGAAGTGAGAAGTTTGCGGCCGCTGGCTGAGTTCAGATGATTAGACAAACGCGTCGTGTATCAGTTGTAAAATGTGTGAGTTGATGACTGTATGCAAAACTCAGTCCAGGTCAGCCTTATATAAGACTGCAGATGTATGTTGACAGCCAAGGTCTTGCTGTTCATTCGTGTTCATTCATAAAGTAGACAGCATCCAGGCCCACGTCGTTGTGTTCTGCTTTTTAAAACAATGAAACGCCGTTGAATTGTGTGCTTAGGAAAACGATGTTCCACAAAGCCTGACGTCTAACACGGTCCGCTGGTTTTCAACAGCCAACCTATAAAGGTTAGCAGGTTTACTGCGGGTTGGTATCAAGAACCGCAAAAGTAAATGATTTAGCGATAAGCCTACAATTTATATTCCACAAATCACGAGGCAATACATGTGTGAAAATCTGAATTATAGGCTACCTGGATCATAGCGATAGGCCTAATTAGTCAATAAGTATATTCCAAATGACTTGTTGCTATCTTTTTGGTCATTATTTTTACATATAGATAACGTATTTGTAACATTACACAAACACACACATAAACAAACGTCTCCCGGGTTCTCAAAAACGCGTTTAATGAACTGCAGTGGTCACCGGGGCCCACTAGAGGGCGGCCTAGAGCGGTCAGTCCTAAAGCATGGAAGATGCTGATGGGAACATCTTCCATCCCTTTCAGGAGGATACACGTCTCATAATCAAAGGTAGGGCTACTTGTGTTTATTGCATTTTCTTTGTCATGTGATGGGATTTTGTACCTTTATAGCCGACCAATGGGGAGTTAGAGCGACCCTTGACCAGACCAATGAGGGCTGTTTCTCAATTCATTGTCCCTCGTCTGCACTGTATTAGGCTGCATCCCCGCTCTGCACGCAACCAGCATACACCACAAGGCAGCAAACAAACTGCTCTTCCCTATTCTCTGAGTACAAATGTAAATGAGCCTCAATCCCATCCACTGAACACAATAAGAAACTGTGTTTGCATCAGAACCTGTGGTTAAAACCAGGACATTACGAAGACATCCTCATTCTAGCCACCTTGGTGTTCTTGGCCCACGGTTCTTAAATACATGCGTTGGGTTGACACCGGCGAGGAGACAATAAGCCTCACAGTGTCATTTAAACCACGACTAACCAAACCCGGGTTGTGCTGAATATTGCAGCGTGTCAAGAATCCAAAATCAAAAGTGAATCAGGACCTGGAACGTCCGGTTTCATATTTAATTGGAAAAAGACATGAAATGACCCCCCCCGCCCAGCGTTCCTTGAGACAGACGTCCTACTTCCTCCCGTAGGCCAGGGCGCCGTAGGCCACCACGCCCACCAGCGCCACCAGAACCGCACCCCCGCACAGCATCATGGGCAGCTCGGCCGATCCGGCCGGTTTCACGGCGGCGTTCGGTTTAGCGTCGGGAACCTCCGTCGGTGGTTCCTGTGGTCCAGCGACCGGGACTTTCTCCTCTGGGACGGAGCCGAGCGGAATCTGAGAGAACCGCGATTGGTCGAGAGCGCGGCTGTTGTCAGCGGTAACGGTGGTGGTGGCGGCGGCAACAGGCTCGGCGACCACCGGCACCAGGACCGGGGGAGGGAGGAGCTCCTGCCAGGAGTATCGCTGCTCCTGCACCACCTCCGAGGGGCAGGAGGAGGAGGTGACAGAGGGCACCGGCGTAGACGTGCTGGAGGGCGGCTGGAGTTTAACGATGGGCATGGGGGGCGTGGCCATCGTATGCACCCGCCCAGCAAGGTGGTGGCCGCCAGCCCACAGCGCGTCCTGGAGCTGGGAGCTGGAGGGGGGGAGGTGCCGCTTCTCTTCCCCCTCCTCCTCCTCCTCCTGCTCCCGCCGGAGCTCCTCCAACTCCTGCTCCCCCCCCAACATACTCAGAACGCTGCTCTGCATCTCATCCTCTTCCTCCCCTCCGGCTGTCTCTGCTTCCTCCTCCTCTTCTGTCCCCAGCGCCTCTTCATCCTCCTCCTCCAGCATCTCCGCGTCTTCCCGTTCCAGGTGGACCATGTCAGAGGGAGACGAGTGGTTCTCCTCCCCGGCCAGCAGCACTACTCCGTTGCTGCTGTCCAGGCTCTTGGCGTCCTCTGGATCCATGTCGCCCATGGTGGACCAGGACTCCGCCAGCAGGCTCTCGCTCTGCCAGGGCCCCGGAGGGACGTCCCCCTGGGTCAGAGGCAGGGTGGCGGGGCCGAGACTCGACCACTCGAGACTTGGCTCCCCAGCCAGGGACGAGGCCCCGCCGGCGCCTCCATCTTCCCTGCTGGTCGTCGGTTCTGGAGCCTTTCCCTCCAGAGTGAAGGCCGGACGCGCTGCCGAGAGAAGGCCCAGCCTCAAGTTAATAGAGATGCAGTAGAGATCGACCTCATTACTCTAAATACATTCTACAATGGAGAGTGATTAGGGATGGGGGGGGGATTGATTGATGTAAGAATCAGCTAAATGTAATCTTAGTAAGTAAGTAAAGTAACAGGACCATCCTACAGAGGGCGCTACAGTGGTTTCACCAATAGTCCGTTTGTGTCAACTGTTCTGTTTGTCACATTTAAAACCTGGACCTGTGGAAGCCCAACCCCAACGTGAGCCCCGTTGACACACCAGCACGCGTTCAGATCGGAAAATGTTGCGCAGCGGCTATGTTTCTATGTATAGCCCTGTCCCTGCATGTCTGTCTATGTTTAGACACTATATACATCTCCATCTGTCACCAGAGTGGAAGCCATTCCAACCATTCAACCTGGCGTGAGTCAACGGCTAACAGGGACGGTGATGTCACATTCAGTTCAAAATCTGCCTTCAAATTAAAAACACTGTTTAATGATTGGCCGAAGCGACGTATACCCCAGAAGTTTGTTAATGTTGTTGTTAAGTCTTACTGGCGTCTGGTATAAACTGGGCCTCTTCACCCTGTGTTCCGTGTGTCAACTTTGCTGGTGGAAACAATTTACAATCCCATTAGCCCAGAAATAGATATCAACACTTGTTCTGCCCTGTACCACCATGTTCACACGAGGCTGCACGCTATATAAATACATTTCATGAACATTATACCAAGTATAGACCATCATGTCGAGTCGACCATAATTAGGCATTTCTAACAAATTAACTAGGTTGAGACAACTAATATTGTTTGTTGTGTAAAGTAAGGGGGAAAGTCATGGTGCTAAATGAGACAATAAAAGACTTTTTTAGGTTGTGACTTATTGTCATGTCTAAGAGTCCTGCTGGCTAATAGGCCGAGGCCTAAGAGGAAAGATCTGATTGGTTGCAGAGACGTTTTAACCAATAGGCTGAGGCCTACAACGAAGGGTCCCATTGGTGGCAGAGACGTGTTTTAACCAATAGGCCGAGGCCTAAGATGAAGGGTCCCATTGGTGGCAGAGACAGTGCTTTAAACAGTTAAAGTGGCCAGTCACCTTAAAATCAACCCCAGATGGTTTCTTAGTCATCTTGTTTCAAATCAACAAACCATTTAAGCTGTGAGTGTGATCTTATTTCCTTATTGGCCTACTTGGGTAATTGGATTTCAATTGATCTTTGAAAAACAAAGACCTGTTTTTGTTCCTGGAACACAATCAGTGTAATGTGGAGCACAGAAGTTGCCCTATATATAGTGACACACGTGTGACACACACACACACACAGGGCTATTGGTGACCCCACAGCCAATCAGAATTAAGGCAAGGTCAGTCTGTAAGGAAGAAACAGGAAGTGTTGGAAAATAACAACAAAATAAGTCAAATCCATGAAGTTAATTAAATCAGGCCATGATCTCCTCCTTTATCTTTCATTTCCTCCCTTTATAGAAGGCTGGAGTAGCCGCGGTGACACTGAAGTAGTCACACTCATAAGTGACCTTTTAATGACCTATCAACTACAAACGGTACAATACTATTAAATCAATATATAATCACTTATTTGAAGAAATAACTTTTCTTCCAGGTTGATTAATCGTAAAAGAAAAAACACAAAACAAAGTAGTCCACCATGTTGTTCTGTGGATGACACCAGATTTAGTTTAAAGAGACAGACAGACAGACAGATAAGAAGAATAATAAAAAGGTCTACCTGGGCACCTCTTTGAGAACGGCTTACTGAATGAGTTGCTGGACTGAGAATCAGATGCTTTAGATCAGCTAGCGACACACAAGAGCAGAGGGGCAGACAGGCATGCTGGAACTAGCACACGACAAGCCAACAACACTATGCTCTGGTCTCTCTCTCTCTCTCCCTCTCTCTCTCTCTCTCACACACACACACACGTAGCAATTGGCTGCAGAGGGTTAAGTATATATCTAAAAATATTTTAGAATTACTCAATTTCTGTAACAATGTAGCTCACGATTAGATTAAATGTTGAATAGTTCAAATGGATAGATCAAAGAATGTGCACACTGGTTTTGTAGAGCACATATAATGATATAATGACAAATATAAGTGGAACAAAGGTTTAGCATTTTTACCTTGGGTTGGCGGTCATGTAGGATGGTGGGTGAATATGACATTAAATGTTAAATACATTACAACAGAATATGTGCTGTTCACATATAGGTAATGCATCATATTTCACGTGATACAAGATTGTATGATTAATCCGTTTTTATTGACGCAAAGTTGCGTGCATGTTAGAATTAAATATAATTGTTTAGTTGCATTAGCATTATGAAAGACCGTCTCCATTCCCCTTAATGATTAACAGAAATAAAGATAAAAAGAAAATATCCGACTCGAGGATTTGAACTCTCTATTGGTCCTCTACCCGGAAGTGTTCATCACGTGACAGAAAATCAGCTGATCCTTCGGAGACATCTTTACGAGTCACGACTGCAGCGATTAATTCAATACCTCCGTCTCCTCCGAGTCCAGGTAAAATACATTTCTACTTCCATGTCTACCGTAACGGACGGTTTGGTAACCGTTGTTAGTGTCTCCGTAACGCCGACGCGACTCTAAAGGAGCACTTGTTTTGTTGCAGGCCGAGCAGACCTCCGACAGCTGCAACCATGGCGCTCAGCGATGCCGACGTACAGAAGCAGGTCCGTCGACTCGTTTCCCTTGTTAACCTTCACGGTTCACTCACGCATCCTTCGCCTTTCATTCGCTCACGTCTTCACATACGATGTCTGTTGACCCGGTCGCCGGGTAACCTTCGTTTTGAGGTCTATATGGTTGCACAACGCTGAACGAGGAGTGTGACATTGAGATATGGCTCTATTGTAGGTTTAGTATTAATTACATTGCAAGGTCCTTGTGTCGGAGGATTTGTCCATTCCGTTGTAACAGCGGTGTTACATCACGTTAGTTATTTTCAGATTGGGCAATTGAGTTGAACCTGCATTGCAGATGGCCGTAGTTTCCCGTGGTCACATGATTAACTCATCGCCTGATACGGACATTTGAATGATGGTTTGTTGTTTGAATAATACATAGGAGGACTGGATAAGTGATCACACGAGCAGGCCAACTAACCGCAACCACAGTCAAATGATGTAGACCCACATCTCAGTAACTCATGAAGATGAGTTTAACGCAGTGACAGTTCTTAAACAAACACACACGCCGAGTTGACACATTCAACGCCATGGTGTGAGTAACAGTTTGTTTCAGTTTTATCTTTAGAGAGCAATCATTCATTTCATATTTTCAAATGTATATTTCGATAACCCTTCCTTGTATTGTAAAAAGTAGTAATTAGATATCACATTTGGTTGCACCTAAAACAAGGTCATGGTTGTGCGTGTCCACTCATGTTGAACGTGTCCCTGTGTTTCAGATCAAGCACATGATGGCCTTCATCGAGCAGGAGGCCAATGAGAAGGCAGAGGAGATCGATGCCAAGGTACTGCCACTACATACTACCTATACACATACCTAACCCTAACCCTAACAAGAGGAGATGGTATTTTTCGAAACGTCAACGTGTGTTTGTCTCCTCTTGCAGGCAGAAGAAGAGTTCAACATCGAGAAGGGCCGGCTGGTGCAGACACAGCGGTTAAAGATCATGGAGTATTATGAGAAGAAGGAGAAGCAGATCGAGCAACAGAAGAAGATGTGAGTCACGTATGGTGCCTCTACTTCCTCTCTCAAGGGGAAGCGTTGCCAGCGACGTTCCCGTGATCGGCCGTTTCCATAATTGTATTTAGTCCTCAACGTCAAAACAATGCATCAGTTGTGGACTTGGTGGTGCCAGTCTTGCCTTCTGAATTCCAGAATTTGTTCCTCCTGTTTAGTACATGTGGGCTGTTTTGTATTGACTGCCTTGTTGTGTCTTGTCCACCTTCCAGTCAGATGTCCAACCTGATGAACCAGGCCCGCCTCAAAGTACTGAAGGCCCGTGATGACATGATCTCGGTAAGCCGTCGTCGCGGTGGAATGTGAGGCATCCTGGCAACACAGTGAACGTCTTGTCTTCCTCAGAACCTTGTCTTGAGGTTTTCTTGATTTGTGGTCAATCGGATGTCCTTAGGAAATGTTGAATGAGGCCCGTGAGCGGCTAGCAACCGTTGCCAAGGACCCTGCGAGGTACCCAGTCCTGATGGACGGCCTCATCCTCCAGGTCCGTATGTCCACCACCAGCTTCATACACCAGCCATATAGGTTCTGACCTCATCCTGTTTTCTCAACCGTTTGGCAACAGGGATTCTTTCAACTCCTGGAGACCAAAGTGACCATTCGCTGCCGTAAGCAGGACGTCCAGATGGTGCAGGTGGGTGATGATGTTCTGGGTTGAGCTGTGAAGCACTCAGCCGTGGCTTGGGTTTAAGTCATGAACTTGTGTTGCTTGTTTTTCTATCCAGGCTTCCATTCAGAGGAACATTCCGGCCTATAAGGATGCAGTGAAGACTAACCTGGAGGTCCGCATCGACCAGGACAACTACCTCTCCCCAGACATGTACGGTTCTCTGCTAGCCAAGTATTCTGTCCATCAAAAACACATTTTCACCACTAGGAGTTGCTCCGGTAGTTCAGAGAACGTCTAGCTAGCTAAACAAAACAAATGTCTGAGTGCAAATCATAATTCTTATATTTGCATGAATGTGTCAACTCAGTGTGTGTGTGTGTTTGAGAAGAACTGTCACTGCATTAAACTCATCTTCATGACAAAACTAAACATCAAACCAAGTACTTGGATGTGTGAAGCTGCATACAGGATGGCTGATGTGTCCTCTCTCTGCAGCTCTGGAGGTATTGAGCTGTACAACGCTAGGGGGAACATCAAGGTGTCCAACACCCTGGAGAGCAGACTGGACCTCATGGCTCAGCAGGTACGTTCCACTTGAAGGTGCTGTAGGTAAGGGTGCAGAGCTTGCTCACACAGTGCCGTCATAACCTCAGCCCAGCAGGTGCGTGAATTAAGTTTATTAACGGTCAACTATAGCTGCCCGTAAAACTTCCCATCTTGCGGCAATTGTGGAACGTCCGCACTTGGCTGTTGGACAGATTGTGATGCAAGAACTTAGTTCTTGCATCACAATGTCCCCTAACTAGCGCGAGGACGTCTTTATCGAACCCTGGTTGCTACAGACAGGTTTTTCTATAACCATGTTTGTGTTTTCAGATGATGCCTGAGGTCCGAGTGGCTCTGTTTGGCGCCAACCCAAACCGCAAGTTCATGGATTGAGTTGCTTTTTGAAGTCTCCATTTTGTTTTATATTTTGTGGTGTAAAATATCCCATTCCTGTGTCTATAGAGTTATATTCCAATTAAATTCCAACTCAAAGTGAGGCACATTTCTGTTGTGTGATGTATTGCTGTAATGTTTCTGTGCAACTTAAGACCGGGAGAAGCAGCAAGACTTGAGGTTTGTTGCAGTCACTTGTGTATTGTGCTCACACTGCTTCGTCAGGGACAATGTGATTGGTTGGATATTTAACATTTCAGGCTGTGATTAGATCATCACAACACATTAAGTTGCTTTCCTACAATCGGTCCATTATCACTTGGCCCCCTCATTACAAATTACTTAACATCTGCTCCAACCAATCACTGAGTGAATGAAGTATTAGGAAAAAGAACTATATGAAGTTAATTTATTAATGTTACATATTGTATCCGATGGCTGAGGTTGCACTGTATGTATATCAGGACTCCAGATGCGTGATTAAATTATAGGTGTGAACGTTGTTGTTGTTGTTGTTGTTGATGATTGTCTCCATCTGTACATGTTTATATTGTGTGTATAAATGTGTAACAAAGTTCAACAAATGATGATCGACTCTGCTGGTCTTTATTGTCACTGGAGTCGTCTCCTCCCTGGACGAGCGCTTAGTGCAACGTCAGCTACGACGTCTGGTGCTCCCCCTGTGTTTGGTGGGAGTGATTCACGCCTCCTTTATTAGCTGATCACATGGTCACTGGTTAGGGGGGAATGCCTTCATTCTCCCAGCCTTGGAGTACTTGGCTGAGCTGCTGGAGTGTCCAGCAGACAGGATGTGAGCGCTAGCGAGCCGAGACGTAGGAGGCTAGAGGCTCATATGCAAGTATAGCCTTTATCTCTATGTAAGTATAGCCTTTATCTCTATGCAAGTATAGCCTTTATCTCTATGTAAGTATAGCCTTTATCTCCATGTATTCAGAGTGATGGTGAAATATTAAGAGTGTAAGGTGATCTATTTGAGACTGGCCACTGAAAAACAAGAACTGGCGCTTGGATTGTGTTAAAAGTAGTGTATTTAAAGCGAGTACCTCTTCCTGTTAATGTTAGTATTTTTAAAGAGAATTAACCTTTTATTAAAATGCAACTTTTACTTTTTGGTCCTCTTAGTCATCACAGATGCTGTGGAGATATTAAATCAACATTCACAGGGAGACTTTCATACCACTATTGTCTCACAGAATAAGAGTTTACCCTTGGGGCATTTTTTTGCCTGATCACTCATTGGTTTATGAGCTTATCAGTAGTATTAGTAGGCTAGTAGACTAGTATTAGTCGGCTGGTAGACTAGTATTAGTAGGCTGGTAGACTAGTATTCGTGCGAACTGAGAAACGTGCGGTAGCGCATGACTTGTTTAGCTGGATTAGGCCTCCAAATGAGAAACCTGTCTGACACGAACACTAACGATTTCCCCCACAGCACAATGACAACAACATCCTCCTTTTAAGCAGAAGGTGTTCACAGCGAAACGGCGCCCTCTAGTGGAACAGAGTCATGGTCATCTAAGGACATGGTGGTGATGTCAGTGCGAGGAGGGAGGCTCACCTGCTGGGGGCTCCTCTTCCTCCTCTGCTTGGGGGCGGTGTGCCACGCGACCCCCGACCCCTCCCAGAGGGCCGCCCTCATTCGCCAGGAGGCCGCCATGCAGATAGGGGGCAGGGTCACGCTGACGGCGGCGGAGCAGAGACTCGACGCTCGCCTCCACGGGATGAAAGTGCAGGAGATGTCCCAGCCGGTGTTCCCGCCAGCCGTTCACTTCTTCAAGGCCAAGCCGCTCATCGAAAAAAGCTCCATCTTCACCCTGCTTCAAAAGATGCCCAAAGGTGATGTTTCATGGCTGCTGTTGGGAACATAAAGTACCGGCCTTTTCATTTGGTACACGTGTTAAACCTGCTGCAGGTAAGAGAGTTGTAATGAAAACTCCCTCTCTGCTCCCTCGTTACTCCATCATTCAGAAGTGTTGCATTTCACACACCTGTGATTGACAGAAAAGATGGATTCTGTGAACCAATCAGGGAAGAGAGGCCCCTGATTGGTCAGAAATGAGCCGTGAGCGGTTTAAAATCTAAATGGTTTCATACAGAGGCAGACGCAGTCAACTAGAAACAGATATTCTCACAGTGCATCATACTCACCAATAGCTGACGGTTGGCTGTGGCACTTAAATTATAGCTTTTAAATCTTACCTACAGCACCTTTAACACTGCAATCAGCTGACTTGTTTTGATTGAGTCTCATGGTTCTCATGTGGGGCGAGCCAAACAGCAGCTTTAAGGTTCAGACCCCTACAAGGTGCTGTCTGTTCATGTTTGTATGTAGGTGGGGCCCTCCACATCCACAGCTCCACTCTGGTGAGCGTGGATTGGCTGGTGAGAAACGTCACCTACAGACCCCACTGCTACATTTGCTTCACGAGGGACCAATCGGTGCGCTTCGTGTTTTCCACCCGCTACCCCTTCCCCCGCTGGGACTGCTTCTACTGGCAGCTACTGCAGACCCTGCGAGCCGAGATGGAAGACCCCGCGCCCTTTGATAACAGGTGGTTACCAACGCTCACAGCCGTTCGCATCCTTGGCCAGCATCGGCTCATTCTTTAGACATTAAAGGTGCTGGGATTTGAGAGTTATAAAGAGAGTGAGCGGAGGATTTAAAAAATAAACCAGAAAAACGTTGTTCAGTTTGATACAGAACCTCACGTTGTTCACCGAGGATCCAGAGCTGGCATATCCCAGCCAAGACGTCGCCTGGGAGAAGTTTGAGAAGGCGTTCGTCGTAGCGTCCGGTCTCATCACCCACGCGCCGGTGCTGAGGGATTACCTGTACAAGGGCCTCGAGGAGCTCCACAGAGACAACATTATGTACCTGGAACTCAGGAGTGGGCTGGCAAGGGTATGTTGGTAGAAGAACCAGACCTCAACACCACTAGTAGATGAGATGACCCCCTCTAGAGGTTAAACACATGCTATTGCATGCACCACCTCTGATTGGCTGATATGGTTACTTGGTCACCTGCTGATTAAGCGTTGACGCGACATTGAAAGTGAATTGAAGTGTTTACAGAGGATCCTGCAGGCCCAGAATAAACACAACCTGAAAACAGATGTTAAAGGCGGGGTCCAGGGGTTTGGTTCTCCTTTAAAGCTGGAGTTGTTGTGCTACTTTGTCATTCATGTCAATCAAAAACATGTTTTACATTGAGTTACATTGAATCCTGCTTTAATTTGCATTACTAGACTACTGTCTCCTCCAACCAGGTGTTCTTTCAGTATTTTAGTTTAGTTTTCCAGTAGCTGAACTGTGTTTCTCTGTCGTAGACATATGAGCTGGATGGAAGCGTTCACGATAAGGTCTGGTACTTGAAGACATTTCAGAAAGTGACGCAGCAGTTTGTGGAGGACCACCCGGACTTCCTGGGAACTCGCATAATAATCACTGTCCACAGGTACTACACACACACAGTGATGCCCACACTAGCACACAAGTAACGGCAAAACTAATCCTCACTAAACCCATGAGCTGTTGTGACCTCACACATGGGCACAGTGCCATGATCGCTTGTTTGCGTTTGGCCACCAGGGCTCTGAGCGTGTCCCAGGTCAAGGCTGCTGTGATGGACGCCGTCCAAATGCAGAGAGATTTCCCCGATGTGGTCGCAGGATTCGACTTGGTGAGGTCATCCCGTTGTCCCTCCCCATCGGAGACTAGTGATGAACCAGAGACCATCCATATCACTACTATGTAACCCACTACATCACTTTAAGATGCAACAGCCATCGTTGGGCAACCCTAACCCTAACCCTGTAACTGGTAACTGGTTTGAAGGTTGGCAGGGAGGACAGCGGCAGGAACCTGTGGTATTTCCGGGATGCGTTGTTACTGCCGGCAAACCTTGGGCTGGTTCTACCGTACTTCTTCCACGCAGGGGAGACAGGTGGGTGCCTCATGTTCTCTTGCAGTCCATGTTTAGTTTTAAGATCAAATCTACTTCATTAACCACCACACTGGAAATGATGTGTACTTAACATACATGAACGCATGCAGATGAAGATGGCACAGATGTGGACGGAAACATCCTGGACGCCTTGCTGTTCAACACCTCGCGCATCGGCCACGGCTACGCCATGCCCCACCACCCCCTAGCCAAGCAGCTGTCCAGGCTGGGGAACGTGGCGGTGGAGCTCTGTCCCATCTCCAACCAGGTCAGGTCGTACCCCACCACAGGCCTTCTGTCACAGTCCTTGTGAAGTCATAACTGCTGTGCTACAGTGGTAAAGCCTCTCTAACCGGTGCTTGTAAAGTTCTTACTGGTTCGGGCTTCACTGCTCTCTGACCTTTAGGTTCTTAAGTTGGTGTCGGACCTCCGGAACCACCCTGCTGCCGTGCTGATGTCCGAAGGCCATCCCCTAGTGGTCAGCTCTGATGACCCGTCTCTGTTTGGCAACGCCGGGCTCTCGTACGACTTCTACCAAGCCTTCGTGGGCATCGGAGGGCTGAAGGCCAACCTGGGAACTCTCAAGGAGCTGGCCACCAATTCTATAAAGTGAGAATCTTTGGTAACACTTTACATTAGTGTCCTTGTTACAGTGTATTACCCATGTAATATGCACTGTAACAACATATGTAACGTTATTACATATTAAGTAGATGTTACAGGCTGTTCCATAACGTTATCACATATGAAGTACGTGTTACAGGCTGTTCCATAACGTTATCACATATGAAGTACATGTTACAGGCTGTTCCATAACGTTATCACATTAAGTACATGTAACAGTTGTATTATTTGCTGTGGGATCATGTTTCCAACGCTGAACCATCTCCCCTGCAGATACAGCTCTCTGCCACCACACCTTAAGGATGCAGGCCTGGTGATGTGGCAGAAGAAATGGGACGCGTTCATCTCTACTCATGGAAATTAGCTGGACCACAAAGGGATTAGTTTAGCTTAAATACTGTTGGTAACCTAAATGTTATGAGTAATGTGTATGTAATATGAAGCACAGTTTAAGCTCATTTGGCTTTCAAACACATGGAAAATAACAAATATGATGCAAATATTAAATTAATCTAAATATTAATCAGCAGAAATGTAATCATATGAACACACGTCTTGTCTGACGTCTTGACTGGTATTGTGCTTGCATTTCTCCTGTTATTTGTCAATGGCATTAAGACACAGTCATAAATAATGAAATGATTGTGGTATGGTAATGGACAGATTATTTACTCCATTACTGATCTCTGTAATATTGTTGTCTGTTTCTGTTGTTCCCTTTCTACAAAAATGCGTTGCTTTACCACTAGGCAGCAGTACAGGGCTGTTTTAGAAACAGGCGTTCACAGGTAATTCATGTGGCTGTAGCAGCATTTACAACAATATTTCCTGACCGTGTGTAAATATTAATAAACAGAAGGGTTAGTGATTTAATTCACTGTTACACCACTTCCTGTCCTCACCAACTACCTGCATCTACACAGAGTTCCCTAGTATGGCTAGACTCCACATTATTGATTCGGCGACGTTGAGAGAAACACAACTTACTGAAGAATTCTATTTTATTTTATTTATTTTAAAAGGCTTATAAAAAGTAGTTTAAATGTTAATTTCTTTCCTCTTCTGGCGCTCCCTCCTCCCTCCGTCCCGGTCGGCGGCCAGCTGCAGCCACCTCTTGGCATACCTCTCTATGTAGCCGTCCGTGGCGTCCGAGGTCAGGCTGTTCCTCCGGACCGCACCTTCCAGAGGGAGACAGACGGAGGCTCCGTTGACAGCTGCCCGTCTCCAGCCACCAAACACCACAACTATCCTGTCAGAGTAGCGCTGAACACGCAGCCGTCCATCGTTTCTAACATCATAACTTCTGACTGTTGGTGCCTGAAGTCATGCCTACTATCAATATCTTGATCTTAACAGGCATATCTAATGGGTGTTCAAGTTAGGATTGACAGATAACTTACTTAGAAGGATGCTTTTCAGGGCCAGCGGCTCAAACGCTTGCTTTCCATTGGCTCCCCTCCAGTTGACTTGTTTGGCAAAGTTGTTGGTCAGCATTTTGGTGAGGACGCGCCACACGGTCTCCTTGACGGACATCCCCCCGATCGTCCCAAAATACACAATCTGAAAACAACCGTCCTGGTTTGAGCAACACTGGGCTACACACGAGTTTCCCCAAGGCAACGACCCCTCCCTCTAGGTCAGGAATATCAATACCAGTTTCCTCTTCAGGTCTGGTTGTTGTGAGATGGCCTCCTCTACTCTGCTCAGCTGTCCTGGGGACGCGATGGGGAGCGGGAGATCCACCACATCGGGCGCCTCCGTCGGCTGCTCCACCCAAGTTTGTTTTTGGAGATGCATCAGGATTAACAGCTGATGTTTTTCTATCGTCTCTAATTTTGTCAGGATCTCCCGAATGACTGCTGTGAATACAAAGCAGACGACCAACACACACATTATGAATCGTCTCCCCAACAGCTCATGGCTTCACCCTGGAATGCAGCTTCATCACTGACTCACGATCACTGGCCAGATTTAGTGCTGGAGGTGAGTTGTGGACGGATGACGATGAGGACGCTGGTGGAAGTAGTGGAGGAGCAGGAAGTGGTTTATCTCCCTCTAAAGTCCTCCTTTTAAACTGGTGGTGGTGGACCGCCTCC
The DNA here is from genome assembly GCA_900303225.1 of Laemonema laureysi. Lineage (NCBI taxonomy): Eukaryota > Metazoa > Chordata > Actinopteri > Gadiformes > Moridae > Laemonema > Laemonema laureysi. The sequence continues at coordinate 14,391 of OMNS01001182.1, read as the reverse complement.
TCCTCCTCACTCTCCCATATCAACCTTTTATGACCTCTGTTGGGAGAACGGGGACAAGGGGAGTCAAGTCAGACTAACATAAACTAACATGACAGTGTGCTGGAGCTAGGATGTAGTGCACACTGTGTCGTCCACCTTGTAAGCACTTCACATACACTCTCTCGGCCTCTTTTGGTTACAGTTTTACCTTCCCTCTCGTCTCTGGTATGCTGGGGCACATTCATCGTTGTCCGCTTGGAGCTCAGATTGACTCAGTCTTGCCTCACTGTACGTTTCTGTGTAACAATAATAATAATGTGTGGTATATACACAAGTATCCTCATTGACCGTAGAAAATGTACACATGATTCATTCCAACCCATGACTGCCATGTGAGCCAGCGCTCCTACCCCTGGTGCATCTGATGCGCACGTCGTAGCTGGTCCACAGGCTGTCTGGCGTCTCTGCCCGCATCACGGCCCTGTTACAGCGCTCCCTGGAGCCGTAGGGGGGCCAGAAGCTCATCCCATCCCGGACCCACGACGCCGGCACGATTTTGGTTTCCTCGGACAGGATGAACTCCACGATGTGAAACATTCTGTTGACGTAGAAGCTGTCCATGTAACAATGGGCACCACTTATACACGGGCGAACGTGCGTCCTTTGTGTTTTTAAATCAATCAATCATTATTTATTTTATTTTTTTCCTTACTTCATTACATTAATTAAAAATCTGCTGTTATGAATGGATTCAGCGCTCTCTCTCTCCGCTGAGTTGTGCTCTATACTGGAGGAAAGTGTCTCAAAGCTGAGTGTTTGTTGTTAATGGCATAGACTCCCAGATGGTGAGGAACTTGGGGGAGGAGGGTGAGTCACTTGACGGTGGGACGTGAGACCATATGCTGCCGTGTAGCGCTGGTCCACTACGGGCAGGAAGCTACAAATCACACACTTTGTTCAAGCCTCGTAACTTCTGCGCTGCATTATTCAGCAGGAACATAACTTTTCCTGAGGAAGCCTGTACTCACATAGACCAGAGCACACCAGACCAGGGAAGACCAACTCACATAGACCAGAGCACACCAGACCAGGGAAGACCAACTCACATAGACCAGAGCACACCAGACCAGGGAAGACCAACTCACATAGACCAGAGCAGACCAGGGAAGACCAGACCAGAGCAGACCAGGGAAGACCACAGTAGACTTAGACAGCTGTGGAGGAGGAGTCACATGTTTGTATTCATTCATTAAACATATCACCATTAGTCACCTGCATGGTGTGTGTGTGTGTGTGTGCATCTGT
>OMNS01001139.1:7281-22957 GCA_900303225.1 Laemonema laureysi | reverse complement strand
TTATTTCTTTCAGTACATCATATTTTTCATTACCTGAAGCATTTATTACACTCATTTATTTTCCTCCCTTAGTTGCGGTGTGGATCATTGGTGACCGCTATGAATGGCATGGTGCCCAGCGAGCTGCAGAGACCCTGGGAAGCAATCTCAGTGTGCCGTCCACGTGTGGACGTCCATGTCTGTTGGTTTGGCTGGGGTGGACTGAGGTGGAAAGGCCTTCTCCCCTTCTCCCCCCACTCCCTGAGAGGAAGAGCAGCCCTGGATGTCCTCATCATCCACCCAATGATATGGGGGAGGTCAGCAGGGTCAAGCTGGTCAATGTGATGAACTTAGGACCTGCGGCACCCTGGCATGAAGATCATGTTTTCTTTCTTCTCTGTAATTGTTGTGCACATGACAATAAAGAACAGTGAAAAGATGTAACAGTTGTAACAGTAATTATAATAATATAACCTATGGATAACAACCATGATAAGAATCCAGTGTCATAATTTGGCAAAATCATAATGTCTTGTGAAATAAGTGATGCCTTCAACATTTTCACCGTAGAGTACACATCGGCCTGACATGAGAGAAAGACCACAGGTTAAAAACACCGATAGAAAACATTCAGTATGGCCTGTCTTGGTTAAAAGCCCTGGTCAAGGGTCTAAGCTGTAGGCGCCGTCCAACGCCCCAGGGAAACAGCTGAGGGACGGAGCCTTCTAGCTGCGGGCCAAACGCTGGCCGGGAAACGGTGGCGGCGGCTCACTTTCTAATGTTATTCTAACGTTATTCCCCACATCGCTTCTTCACCGTCGGCGACACTAAAAGTACGAACGGCACCACCCAGAAAGATAAGCCCAATGCCGGTGTTGGCTGGGAACGGGCCCAGAAAAATGAGCCCAATGCCGGCGTTGCATTGGGTCAGTCTAACACACATGTGCGTGCGTGTGTATATACATATATACAAAGAGAGAGGTGTGAAATTCCCTACAATTATACCCAATTATTGGTTTTCGATATCAATCGAGTGCATAATAAAGCGTTTCCAATTCTTATATCAAACATGCATACAAAAAAATCTTACATCCAAGTGAGTCGACTAACCACCAAGACGGCACTGTGGTCGGTAGTAAGCAGACGAGTATAAGATCTCGAAAATTACAACCGCTTCACGTAAAATCAAGCCCAAGTGATTAGTAAGCTACGCGCAGTCTGTGGGGACAGATAACAACGAGCCATGAATGATGACGATAACAACCATAAGGCGAAGAGCATATAATCAGTGGGAATGAGGAGTGGCTCAGCAGTTAGCCGTGAGCTTCATGGCTGGTGAGACGTTTGTCGGCGTACAAGAACTTGTGGGCTCCTGTCCGCCCTCTTCGATGCGCCAGAGTACTGTCTCACCTTGGGCCTTTTCACTGAGGTTTTATGTCTAAATATGTTACATACGTTAAATACATTTACCAGACAATGGAAAGTCAGGACGCACAAAAGTGTATTCAATCAATATATTGGCGACATACAGACAGATAGCAACAGGCTTCCCCCGACGTCCCTCCATGAGTGTCTTTCCCACTAAAGCTCAGAACAAGGAAAGCACGGTGGATAAAGTCGAGGGAACGCCGCAGGGGGTTTGTTTTAAATGCATTAAGGTATTATTTAACCAACCGTGAGCATGAAATGACCGTAACTCGACAACGACATGCGCCATGTATTTAGCTAACTGGGAAGCTCAATATGCTAACAACTCGCTCGTTTTTTCGCATTTTACCATCAGTCCAAACATCTCCATGGCGTGTCAGTGTCACGGCGTCACAAGAGTAGTTGATAGAAACAGGAGGGGAGCCAGACATTGTGAACATCCGGGGCTTAGCCCTAAGGGGGGTCTGGGTGTTCTCCCCCAGAACTTTTTGAATTTTTTAGATGCGATTTCCTGCATTCTAGTCCATTTTAGGGTGACCTGCTGGACATTGGCAAATCCTAAATCCCTTCTGATTCATAGCCTACATTTTCAGTTGCAGGGCCTGCACAAGACAATACTGTTTAACGGAAGGAAACAATAACCACTTAACTATTGACTTCTAGAGATTTTTATGTAAACTACAATGGCAAAATTGAGACATAAATGTGAGACTAACTTTCAGTAGAAATAATAGCATTTTAAAAATAAGGGAAATGAAGGTTGTTGTTAGCAATTTGCCCAGTAATACGTTTTCATGTAATGTATAGGGAACATAATTTTAAAAGCTTAAAAAAGATCCGGCTTTTTAAGTGAGATTCGGGGCTTCCGTCCCAAAAGCCAGTCCCCCGCTCCGCGCCTAAAGGCTGCCGATGTCCGATTCGCTAGGTGGTTGGCCGGTCAGTACGGTGCGGTGTGCAAACTTATACCGGTTTCATTTAAAATAAATATGATGCGTTACTCGGTTGCCTTGGTAATTGTTTGTGCTGCTACAGTCTTCTCGTGTGCGGTTACATGTAAACCAAAATGCCCCTCGTCGCCATATTCATCAAGCCCGCTGATGAAGCTGCATAGGGAACATGGTGTCAGGGTGTCATAATTTTAAAAGCTTTAAAAAGATCCGGGGCTTTTGAAGCGAGATTCGGTACTTCAGTCCCAAAAGAAAGAAATGGTACATTTGAATTTCATTAATATAAGCCGGTGGCTATCAATCGTCAGTGTATTTGTGGAAAAATATGATGTCTCCCTCATGTGGCATAGAAATACAATGACATCTTTTGACGAGCAGCCGTTGAAACAAAACAGCACAAAAATAAACAACAATGTATTTATTAGGTATTTACAGAGGATCTGTGGATACCTATTGTTATTGTAGAATCCAATTAAGAATTCAAAAATCTTCTAAATAAACACCGGGCCAAATTACACCAAATTTGGGACAGATGCTCTATGGACTTCTCTGACTAAGATGAATTCGTGGAGTTTTTAATTTCTTTTTAATTTCCGAGCTTCAGAATGCGCTAGGGATTTGAAACGTGGTAGGCACATAGACTTTTTTTACCAGTTGTTAAGAACTATGTCTTCTGTGTCGATAAAAACATTGACGTCACAGGGTCAATTTTTATATTAAAAATATTTGATATCGATTATAACCCCGCTTTGGAAGTTGATATTAAAGAAGAACATTTTAAAGTTTGAATGGAGTTTCTACCTGAAAGTATGAAAAACAAGGCAGAATAATACTAAAAATGTTTTAGTAGAAGAACAGATTTACAACAGATGGACTTGAACCCTGGTATTCAGAGTGTTAACCAACAGCTCTCTCCAATACACCACCAAGACACACAATGTGACGTGTCGGAAGCTATACTTGACCTTACAATTCACATGACTTAGAAATAAGAGAACTCCATTACAACCAGATGGACTTGAACCCAGGTCTTCAGTTTTTATATTTAGTATTTTATTGAGCAAAACAGCCAACTGCATTTACAGCCAGCTATGAGCAGCAGAATAGATCAGGAAACAGGACAGTACAAAAATATTAAAATGCAAAAGATTAACGGGACAAAGAACATTTAATTGACATGGGTTTAAACGTATGAGGTAACTCGTACCTTTAAGCAGTGACGGCACCGTGCTCTTTGAACACAATGGTTTTAGGGTTGATGCCCACGTTCTTTGTGGTATTGTGAGTTTTGTAGATGCCAATAAGGCGATCAGCGATCTCGAACATGTTGTTCCTCAAGGAGATGATAATGAACTGGGCATTCTTGGTTTGCTCCTGGACAGATGACACACAGGGGGGGGGGGGGAACAATTAGTTGGAGAGATTGTCCCCCGGAGTATCATAGCACAGTATTGCTCCGAATAGCCAATTTAACTGCAACTCTGAAAATCCACAGTGCTCTAAAACAATAGGCGAACTTGGTGCCAACAGTTAAAAAGTAAAAAGTTAGTATAGTATTTTGTTTGACCCTAGCAACTAAAAGCAGGTGATTTCCCAATATAGCCTTACTAATGGGTTGGTCAACAAGAACAGACCAGCTGCACAATTGCACACACATTTAGTCAAGTTTTAAGACGATACATGTGCCGTATATTATTGATCCTTGAGGAAATCTGCGAGACTTCAACAAGGATCCCTCTCGGGCGACGGACAACCCGAACCCATCAGCTCCAGATACTCACATAAATGTAGCACGCTACAATGGAGACGTTCTTAAAGTCCAGCGCCGCGTCAATCTCGTCCATGAAGTACAGCGGCGTGGGTTTGAAGTGGTGCAGGGCGAACACCAGCGCCAACGAGCTCAGGGTCTTCTCCCCTCCCGACAAGTTGAAGATCTTCTTCCAGCTCTTCTTGGGAGGCCGCACGCTGAGTTCATGAAATGCAAGAATACGGGTTGAGGTCGGGGGACACTCCGGGTATATAGAGACTAGATTATATCCGAAATCATAACAATACAGATCCTATTTCACGCATGTGAGTGAGTGAGTGAATTGTGCCCCTTGATAAGCCCTGATTGACGAGCCCTGACCGAGGGCTCACCTGAACATGATGCCCTCGGAGAAGGGGTCCAGGCTGTCCACAAGCTCCAGCTCTGCGTCGCCCCCTAGCGTCAACATCTGGTAGTTCTCCTTCAGCTTGTTGGTGATGATATTGAATCCGGTCATGAACTCGTTGAGGCGCCGCTTGCGCAACTCCTCGTAGCCGCGCTTGAAGTCGTCCCGCTCCGTGGTGATCTCATCCAGCTGGGCCACGCGTTGCAGGTACAGCTCCTCCTGAGGGCAGGAGAAAAGAACGAGACGTCCGTTGAAACCTTACCGACCGGCCGAGTTCATTCAACACCAGGCTAAGACTAATTTCAGCTATAAAATAAATAAATTAAGCAAAGATCTGGTTTAATTTAGTGATTGTGCGCAGTCTTTAATACAATACACGTCATGGCAATATGATAGGTCTTCACAGCAATATTTATCCTTGCAAAAGAAAAACAGCCAACCTTTTTCTTGTACTCCACAATAGCCCCCAAGTTGGGTTTCATCTGAGTACACTGGGCTTCCAGCAGGGAGACCTTCTTGGCGAGGACATTGGGATCGCCTATTGCCTCAACATCAGTGGGGGTGAGCTGAGGAAGTTCTTCAGCTGGCTTGTCACCAATAGCATGAAGGACCAGCTTAGAGGCCTGAGAACAGGGATGAGGATATGGAATGAAACCGGAGACGCTGAGGTTAACCAATATGTCAATCACAGTTTCCTATCCATGCTACAATTTACAGTTAAACCACCCAAAAATATATTATAATCAACAGCATATATTGCTGTACCCTGCCGAGACATATATATTAAATAAAAAGTCCACAAAAATGTAACCTTTAAACGCAAGGACTTTCACGAGGGAAAACCCGGGTACCTCTTTCTGCCAGTGCTTGATCTTGTTGCCGTGTTCGGTGATGGTGGCGTCGATTTGCTCGATGCGGAGGCGTATGCTGAGGGACTCCTCCTGCAGGGCGTGCTCCTGCTGCTGCAGGGCCTTGATCTCCTTCACCACCCCCTGGTACTGCTGCTGCACCTCCGGCAGCGCCGCCTGGAACACAAAGGAGCACAGCGTTAGTGTCCCAGCAGCCCTTCCTCAGCATGGCCCACATGCTGCTGCTGCTGTGGCGGCGGCGACGGCAGCACAGGCACTCACCTCTGCCTCCTGGCAGGCCTTCATCACCTCGATACCCTCCTCTTCCAGCTTCTTCAGGTGCGCCGTCAGCTCCTCCACCATCTTCTTGTTCTCCTCCAGCTCCGCCTCCACGCGACTCACCGTCTCCTCGCACTTCTTCAGGTTGCTGGGGTCAAAGAGGAGGAATAGGAAGAAGAAGAGGTTAGGAATGTGCCTTGGAATGGGCTGTGGACATGGGTTACATGTCAACAGAAGCGAGAAGGAACATTACACTGCGAGCCTGCATGTCTCACCGTGCTGCCGTCTTGATGGCCACCTGGGCCTTGGTGATGGCTGAGGAGCAGTCATCCAGCTCCTTGTTGATCTTGTCCAGCTTGTCCCGCTGGGCCTTCAGCTTATGACTGTTGATGTCCACGATCAGGGTGTGAAGCCGTTTGACCTCAGCCTCCACCTTTCCGGCCTTGCTAGACGCAGCCTCGTAGTCTGGTAGACCAAAAAATATATAAATAAATTAGGTCAATTAACTAAAAGATTTGACAGGTTATTAAATATGTTGCCAACCCTCAGCACATACTGTATATTATGGACTCGACGGTCAACAGATATGATTAAATGTACTGTAGGAGATCCTATGGGTTTCCATGAGGACCGTACCCTTCTTGAAGGCCTCCAGGCTCTTCTCCATCTGTTTCTGCTTGACTTTGTCCGGGGCCGCAGCCAGCACATTGGCCTCTAGCTCCTTGATCTGGGGTCTCAGGTGGGCTTCCTGCTCAGCCAGACTCTAAAAGCGATAACCAGAGAGGATGGAACAAATAGACATTGGATCACATCACACGAGTCCAATGGTAGAAATGGCCGTGAGGGGCATAGACTTCATGAAACAATGACGTCTGAAAGTTTCACCATGTTCCACGTTTAAAAAAAGGTTATGATTGAAAACGGCTTTCCATCTTTCCATTTCTGGTACGATTGCATTTTTTCTTTGTGCCCGTGCACTTTAATTCAACATGCAACCGCCTAATGAGGGAGACAGAAGAAAAGACAGAAAGCAACCCCATGAATGAAGGATGTGCTACCGTCATGCTCTTGGAGTATTTCTCCAGGGTGTTCTTCATATCCCGCAGCTGGGGCTGGAGGCGCTGGACGCTCTCCTCCAGTTGCAGCTTCCTCTCCTGGCAGCCCTGCAGCTGCACCACCTTCTCATTGAGCTTCACCTCCATGCGGTCCAGCTAGAAGACACACATGAGCGTACTCAGCTGAACAACGGCATGACTAAAGGGTGGGAGGAAAGCGTGTGCATGCCATGATGATGATAATGATGGACAGCAGGCAGGCAGGGTCGGGAGCTCACCTCCTCCTGGGGGACCTCGGTACCAATGGAGGAGCCCATTCTTCCCTTCATTGCCCGGCCTCCTCCAGTCATGGTTCCTGGGAGGAAGAAAAAAAAACAAACAACAACATTGTTTTATAGATCTAGGAAGTTACATCTAAGGGACTGTAAAACCTGGGAGCGAGGCTATATAATTGGTATTATGATTTATCACTGTCTGAATGTTTGTTAGAAAAGTTGGTTAGTAGTTATTGGACCAAAGTGAACTGTAGAATATTCCCATTCAGTCATATCCCCATTATTGCCAGGACTTTTGAGTTTGTGAGTGTTGCCCAGCTGTAGAAAAATTGTCCACCCACCGGCCATTTCAATGATCTGTCCCTGCAGGGTGACCACCCTCCAGCGCTTGTCCTTCTGGAAGGCCATCCGGGTTGCCTGCTCCATGTCTTTGGCCACTAGGGTGTCCCTAAGGGCAAAGTAGAAGGCTGGCCGCACACTATCGTCGTTCACCCGCACCATATCAAAGAGACGAGGGCTGTTCTCTGGCGTGTTTATGGGGGCCATGTTCCTCTCCCACACCTTCATCTGAGGGGACAACGCAAGGAATTTCACGTTCACCGTTTAACAAGACAAGTGACTTGCAGTAAATTCTGATGCATGTCATTAAGGAGCATGCAAGGGTTGCAAGATGCCTACAGTTAAGATTGACAAACATTGTCAAAAATTGACACCAGTCAAGTTAGACTTTTTATTTGTTTCAGAAACTCCAGCTGCAAACCCACCAAAAAGAGTTGAGCTCAAAGATACTGAAGCCGTTTTATGTAGCAGAACTCAAATTGAGCCAAATCATCGTCCTTACAGACTACTGGCACAGAGTGTAGCCTGCAACGTGGACAGTTGACAGAAAATCCCACTTCCCTATTCATAATGACTTTCTCTTATGACTTTGTGGTTCTTGGTCCAAGCTTTCCGTCTCTACACAAGGTTTTTATGTTGACCAAGCGTCCCAGAACCTCACCTTGTCAAGACCTATGAAGGTAGCCACCCCTATGTTCTGTGTTTTGAGGAAGGTCACACATTTCTGAGCGGTGTCGATGGTGTCCACAAGAATGTTGTCCAGCGCGCCACAGCTGGATGAAATCGCCACATCGTACTTCTCGTCAATGGCCCCAAGGTCCCCCTAGAAAGTAAAACATGCTGATAAAAGTAGGGCACCGTATCAGCTGACAGAGTACCAGTGTGAGGCCAAGCCATTATCCTTACTCAGCAGTATCAACTGTTACGCATGGCTCAGATGAGCCACTGGCTTGTGGTCATTATAAGAGCCAGTGACTTTCTACATATGTGTGTGCTTACCAGTCTGCCTAGGATGCCAGGGATTTTGCCACTTCTCTTCTGGCCCATGAGGGCGTCCAGCACCTTGCCTCGGCTCCGGTTGGATGACAGGGAGCTCTTGGCCTCCTCCACCTTCTGCCTCATGTCTCTGACCAGCTCCCTGGTGTCGTTGTCCACCTGCAGCAGCTTCTCCAGCTCACACTCTTGCTGTTGAACACACACACAAAAAAAGGAGACGATCACAAAACATACAAATAAGACACCTAAAGGATATCAGGGTTTCCCACAAAAGAAAGTTTAGTGGAGGGGGAAGTGCTTCAGAGAAAGAAGCAAGCAGGGCTGTACCCTAAAATAGTCGAATCATCATTCTCAGTCGACTCTAATTCTCTCACTCAAACAGTTATGAGTAAAAAAAAAAAAGAATAATCCTATGCATTATAACAACTAAATAAAACAGGATATAGAGGCTGTTGTAGGCAAGATTTGAGAGTAGCAGAGAGCAACATTTTGAAAAAAAAACACCCCAAAAAACACTTCCTCCCTCCGCCATTGAGAAGTGATGCATTCACGGTCTGCGGTGGAGCTTAGCTATACGTGATTGACAGGCAAGGTGGATTCCCCGAAACCAATCAGAGAAGAGGTGCCCTGATTGGTCAGAAATTAGACAGGAGCGTTCTGAAAGCCAAATCGTCTCATACAGCTTAGTCAACTAGAAACCGATAATGTCACACTTCACTCACTAATACCGGATGGGTGACTGCCACATTTAACAAATTACACTGAAATGATAACTCTTCGATGATATAGGCAGGCTATAGATCTTGCCTTACAGCAACTTTTAATAGGCCCAAGACAAAATAATTATTAAGAGAACAAATGCCTTATTGTGGACTTTGTGTACTTGGACATTAGCAAAAAAAACCCACGAATCTCAATAGACAGGGATTATGCACACACCCACTGGTGCTGGTGACAATTACTCTGTCGCTACTGCGTAGCATTTGGTCCATCACTCACATGTACTTTGCATCAGTCGAATGCTTCTACATTCTCTTTATCGATGGGGGTTTTGTCATGATCGGATGTGAATATCGCGTGTACTCAGACAGAACACAGTTTTCCGTCTCCACAGAGACAGGCCACTGTTTGATGTCACAGATGTATTATATTATTTACGCTGTATTCCATTAGCCTATATTTTCTGTCAAATTGAATGCAGATGCTGACACCGAGCAGACGCGCACATGTCATATTGTGAAAAATGTATTTGTTTGTAGAGGCAATCTGTCATTCAGGAGAGACGCTGCACCTTCACAGCTGTGGGAAACCTTGGATATACTGTATATTGCCATATATATTGGCATATACATTGATCCATATTGCCAGCACACGTTGGGCTTCACCTTCTTGAGCTCCTGTTCGCACCGCGGTATCTTCTCCTGCAGATCCTTGATGGCACCACGGCGCTCCTTCAGGGTGTCGGAGGACGTCTGCAGCGTTTGCTTGGCGGTGTTGAGTTGAGTCAGCGCCGTGTTGTGCCGGCTCAGGTAGAGGTCCAGCTCTGACTGGGCCAAGTCCATGCGCGAGCGAGTCTCGTTCACCGCCTTACTCAGCTCCATCAACTCCTTCTCTTTGGCCTGGGGGATAACGGTGTGGGCTATTGTTAAAACGCATTTATTGACAATTCACCTCAACAAAGTTCTACAGATTATGACCCATATCCTCAGCGATAAGTCCAAATCAACACACATCAATGCAGGAAAGGTACTGCACATGTCCAAGTGTTAGTTTACTTCCTCTACCTTATCGTTTCATAAAATTATGGTCAAATGAATCATAAGGGAGGTTTCTACAGAACCAAAGCCGCAGGATTCTTTTAGACAGACAATGACGTAAGCGGGGAGGTATTGGGGTATTTGGTGTGTTTAAGGTTCAAATACCTCTTTATCCTGCTGTAGGCCACTGGTCTCCTCCTTCAGACTCTCCATGACCTCCTTTAGTTTCTCCTCCTCTTTGAATTGGACTTTCTCTTGCTCCTCCTTGCGAGCGGTTGCCTCGGCGATGGTCTTCTCACTGCTTGCTGGCACATTGCGCACCTCCTCCAGCTACACAGAGGTTAATACAAATAATATTGTCCAAGTCAGAAACCATACAACCACAATGACCAGACTTGTTGAAGTGGAAGCTGAAGACATTTAATAAACTGCTACAAATGATGGCATGAAAAGCACAGAAACACCCCTGCTTAATCTGAGCAGGTGTGAAAGAAAATATAGGCATTGGCAACAAGCAGAAAATAAAATGAAACCGATAAGGAGTTTGTTTGACACAGAGAAGGAATAAAAACCACACCACAGCACATTCGATCGAACGATATCACAGTTATATAAAATTATGCAGACATTCAGAGAAACATAAGATTAAGGTTGGGAAAACTTATTTTTATAACTTTATATGACTTTATTCTCCGACACGTACAACATGCTGGATGCATGCGTGTTGCGTGTGTTGGGAGAGTAAAGGTGGAATTAATGAATGACCTTCAGCATACACTGAACTTGAATTACTCTTTTGCTTTCTCCCCAAAATTAGCCCTAGCGTCGTGGCTTAACTGTCGATATGCGCACAAAGCGCAGGCTTCATAAATATTGATGAAAGCGAGGTCTGGCAGATTTCTTTCTTACTCCACGAACTTTAAAAGCGGGCAAGATGAGTGTGAATGATTACGGTAAAATTAAGCCTCAAACTATATCGGCATACATGCAGAATGTGGAGAGAAAACATGAAACACAACGCTATTGCTGTTCTCCAGCTAGCTGGCAACGTTGCTCTGTGAAAGCTGAAACTGCTCGTCAAAATCACCCTGTTTGAGGCAACCCATAGCCAGATATAATGCTGATAATAACTCCTTTCGGCTTACAGGCCTAGCCTAGCATACTAACACAACGTTATGAATAGCAGGCTTATGAAGGTCATAATTCATCGCTAGTCTCTTACTCAAACATGCTTAGTAGCGTTATACTGGATTTGTTAATGGGTTTATTAAGTATGAAACAGGAATTGAAACAGGGGGTTGAAAAAAAGGATTTGCAGACGATTGCTTCCCCCTTGTGGCAGAAGAGAGCGCAGCAGCTCACGGCACATTGGCGTTATAAGATGCGCTCTCGCTTAATTATACAAGTTGCTTTTTTGGCGGTTGAAGCGTAAACCGCAATGTTTCGAGGTTTTAACTTTTTTTTTTTTTTTGGATATTGCCCAACCCTCGCACATATCAAGACTTAATAAGTCCTAGTTATGATTGGCAAAACAGTGTGCAGTCCTGGCAGGAATGAAAAGAGGAGGAGGATTGGGTTATGCATGTTTGTAGGCCATGTTTTGTAGGGTTAACTAGGGGTGAAAAGTGAATGCGGCTGCTGGGAGTGTTACACAAGCCAGGCCATAGTTGACTACCACACAGCAGAACACTGCTCCCCAGAGGACTGCTGTGCCGCTGCCCGGCTCCCCCTCTCTCTCCGCCACACAGCCAAAGCCCAGCCGCGGTGGCTGGAGCAAGCAGGGCTCCGAGAGCGGGGAGAATGAGGGAGACACAAACGTGTAACTGGAGGTATTTGTGTGGGTGAGCACCCAAGTATGACCAAAGAGAAGGGGGGGGGGGAGGAACTAGAATAACTGTAGCCTGTCACACAAATCACCAAAGTTTAGAAGTGGCTGTTACTTCACAGCCACCTAGTGGGCAGCTAGGGAAGCTAGCCATCCCAGATACTTGTTTTATTGACACGTTTTTAAACGTCTGAAGTATAATTCACAGGAAAAGAAAGGTTTCCTTGGATTTCGATGGTAACAATAAGAGGAATTTGTTCCTAGAATATTTTTTTTTACGTTATTAATTAGGCTGTTGAAAGCTTGGTTTGAAAAGCCATGAAAATAAAGTAGGAATTGAATGGTTAAAGGGAATAGTGTTATATGCTCTACATTTCTGAAGCCTGGAACCATTTAGTTGTAGGTTTTTGAGCCAGTGATTAACTTGATTAAGCCAGTTAATAAGTAAAGCAAAGACTACCAAGAGTGACCTATGATTGCAATCATTGAAGCTCAAAGGGTTTAGTACAGCATTAACTATTTGACTGCTTCATTAAAGTGGTCAAATCATTTTCTGTGAAAATCTGGTTACTTCACAGGCAGCCAACAGTAACACAAGTCTTACAATTGACAGCCATGCCCAGCAACTGTCAAAACAACGAAGCGGTCAAGCAGACTCTCTCGCTTACTCTACAAGTGATGCTAATAAATCTGATCATGGCTTAAGTTTATATCCATAGCCACTGATGGATGGAAAATGGTTTGTTTGATTATGCAATAGACCAATTACATATAGGCATTCAGTAAACCCTGGGGAAATGCCCCCCGCCCCAGGCATCAGAACAACAGGCTGTGTGTTTTTAAGGAAAAGGAAATTGTATTTCTAGGGAACATGTTTCACTATTGGCCAGTGGACAAACTGAAGAAAATAAGGAAAAAATATACGGACTCTTTCGTCCCAAGTCGCAGTGTATATGAATTTGTTTATTTATGTGAATTGGTTTCAAAATTGTCTACAATTAGCCCCCCCTAACCTATGGATTGAGGGCTCCTGTCCACGTCCTAGGCCTTCATAGAACTGAGAGAAGGCCAAGTATGACAAATGGACCATGGACCACGGCCGACACAGGGAGACAAGCAGGGAAGCAAAGCACGATTGAATCGTTCACCAAGTGAAAAACCAACACACCTTCTCTTTATCCTTCTCCAGCTGCTTCTGCAGTTTCTTGCTCTTGCTCTTTGTGTGTTTAAGCTTCTCCCGCATTTCCACGTCCTGCAGGTCCAGCTGGGTGAACTTCTCCTTCTGGGTCTCGATGTACTTGGTCAGCTTGTTCTGTTTCCTGGTGAAGGAACAGCATGTTTGCTCATCCACTCAAAGTCGATGAGAGCTACTTGATGATAATATAATAAATTAGAAACACAAATGTAATATGTTTTGTGTGTACGCCTAGCAAACGTTGGATGCGAATTTCAAATGATACTTTTCCGCAACAGGGATCACTACTGCAACTATACGTTTCATGCTGCCAACCATCGTGGAAATGTATGCTAATTTGCGATCTGGATAATGAATATCATCATTTTGGGGAGAAGAAAACGAAACTAATCAGATTGGTTGGGCTAATGAACGAAGACAAGTGATGTGTTGAACTTACTTCTCCACATTCTTCAGCTCCTGGTTCATTTTCTCCATGTCCACTGCGATCTTGGTGTTTTTCTCAGTCACCTCCTTTGTGTCCTCCAAAATCTTCTGCTTTTCCTCTTCTTTGTCCACCACGCGCTTCTGCAGACCGCGGCTAACGGCAAGAAACGAAGAAAATTAGCCACAAATGCATACAAAACAAAGACGTACAACACTGTTACTTTACTATTTACACTAATGAGCAAACACTGAACATATACAGGAAGTCACTGATGGCCATTTAAGGCCAGTTGCAGTTAATATATCTACTACTTTTGGCTCTGTGCTGAATTTTCTATTGTGCCATTTCAAAACATGAAAACAAAGATGAACGGCAGGACAACAGTGGCAAGGATGTACTCACGCATAGTACTGGCAGAGCTGGCTCTTCTGTCTGAAGATGTCATTCTCCAGGGTGAGGAACTCCACAGCAGTGTTCTTCTCTGCCTCCAGAGCGTTCTTCTCCTTCTCTACTAGTTTCACTCTGTTCAGCTGAAAGATCAAACATACTTTCATACTGCGCACACTTACAGACACCAGACAGCTTGACCCCAAATATTCTACCAGAATGTCCCACTGACAAGAAAATTAAGTAGAATAGGCAGGTTTAACAAAAAAATGATGTAATTACCAAAATCACCCAATACATTATGTCATCACTTACAAATAAGATTACATAATCACATCAAGCTCTACAATGTTTCAAAACACATCAAAAATATATAGAATTTTGCCCAATACATTCTTTAACTTTTTTTTTTTTGCAAGACATGCCAATTTAATAAAGTGCCAAAGTGTTAATAAAATAAAATAAAATAAACTAGCAACTTCATAAAAATAACCTAGATGCACAATGTACACAAGAGCAGAGCAGTGAAGTGGTGACAGGATGGCACAACATTTTTTTTTAAACAGCGAATTACCTTCTCCCCCCTCTGTTCATTGAGTAGCTCAATGCGGCGTGCCAGGGTGAGGATTGGCTCCTTCAGGCGACAGGAGCCAATGATGTCCTCCAGGTACTCCAGCATTCCCTCGTCATGCTCCGTTTGGCCCTTTGGCTTCATCATGGCTATCTGCTCCACCTCACCCTGAGGAGGACAAGACAAACACACACAAACCCCCACACACACACAAACACGTAAATGCACACATGCACAGGAACCATTACAATATACAGATTGACAGGAAGAGGGGGGGGGGGAATACTCACAAAATATTGTACAATTATTATAAAATGTAAAGGTTTAGAAAAGCATACATATACATTGAAATAACATGCAGTCAGTCGAGGTCTCCCACACATCTCATGGTGCCATGTACACCACACAGTGGATTTAGAGGAGTACGAAGTAGAGCCACCCCCTCAAAACACAAAACAATTTAGGACATGTAATAAAAACGATTAATTACAATAGTGTGGCTTGCCTTTTAACCACACTAACAAAACAAAAACAAAAACATGCAAATGATAAAGTGAAGTGTAAATCTTTTTTTTTTTTGCAAATTCGCAATGCTATACAATGTACTTCTTTTTACTTTACATGGTAATATACATATTTACATAACCATGTAACGCCTCAACCAAGATTAATTACATCAGTTTAAAACAACAAAAGTGCTCCACTATCCCTTTATTAACAACAGCAGGAACCCTTTTTTTTTTTTTAATGTTTTTTATTTATTTTTAAGTATGGGAGCATTCACTACTCATTAGAAAATACACAGTAAGTTGGCTTGCTGAACGTCAAAGTGTTGTTTTTTTTCTCATTTAAACGCAAAATAAACAACAAATAATTACTTCATGGAATACACATCATTACTTCCTATAGCTTCATCTTAGGTAGTGGTACCCAAGATACAAGTTGAATGTCGAAAACTACAAGAAACCTATGTTTTTTTTTGTGTTTTTTTTAAACATCTGTTTAAATATTCAATTCCAGTTAACTTTTTTTATGACATTGGTAGTCATGAAATGGAAAGAAATAGCCAGAATATAACAATATCCAGAATGTTGTAGATTAAAACTCCATTGAATTCAAACACATGTGAAAGGCCAACGTAAAAAGTTACATATTCACCATTTCCATTTTTTTTTTTTTTTTTTACAAGGAATAAGCCAGTACATGAGGGGGGGG
>OMNS01001070.1:1358-14359 GCA_900303225.1 Laemonema laureysi | reverse complement strand
ATACACTCCCAGGTGGAGCAGAAACAAAAACAATTTGCTTGGTCAGTCCCGCTCCACTGCACAGGTGTATGTGATTGCCATTAATTACCATGACGAGGCGTCAGGTGATTGGTGTGACAGGGAAACAGTCTGTTGTCAGGAGACGACATAGACGATACCTGTTATTCACACAAACATCATCTCTTTTAATGAACATGTTTTTGTAGTTTACAGCTCAGTCTTTTCCTCATGTTATAAATGATGTAGTGTGCGATGAACATTGGGAACGATAAGTGTTAACTGACAAATAATGATGGATCATTTTTTTCTGAAAATAAAAAATTGTTGTGCTGACTGGAAACACACTCTTAACTCTGACTGGAGCGCGCTGCCACAGTCACACCGACAGACGATCCAGGTCTTCTAATAATACATCCATGCGACCGACCGACAGATAGACAGACAGGCAGTCGGCAGGGAGGAGACGGGGCGGGGAGAATTTCAGAGGAAGCTGTTGATTGGCTATTGCAGATCAGTTGATAGACTGCCCATTTGGCAGACCTGTTGTATGGCTTCATAAGAGGACTGAGATGACTTTGTTAATTTGAATACTATGTCTATAAATACATTTTCAGCTTGATTGCAATTCTTGGTAGGGACGATTCACTGGTTTCTTGACATTGGTCACTGGCCACAGATCACCAGCATCCCTACACACACACACACACACACACACACACACACACACAACGTGTTAATTACGGCATGCTAGGTGCATAGCTTCAGTATCCAGACAGCAGTCCACCAGGCTGTCTCTCTCTGGTCCCCTAAACCTAAATGTCAGTTTGACACCCTGGCTCCTCCCCCTCCAGGGCCCGCAGAGACCTCACATATCACACAACACTGGACCCTGCCAGTAGTGTTAGTGTGTGTGTGTGTGTGTGTGTGTGTGTGTGTGTGTGTGTTTGTCTGCATGCGCTTGTACGGATATGTGTGTTTGTGGGTCTCTCTTGGGGCAGAGCTTTGTGAGCCACTAGCTCAGCCTGCTGAGCCGGCAGGAAGTGGGGAGGATGTGAAGATGAGGAGTGATGTGATCTGCAGGTTGCCCCTCTGTGACAGATCACACACAGCGCTTCAGTCTGGGACCACGTTCACACCCCTGCTTTAGATTAGAGCATCTCTCTGAGAGAAGCCGGAAGTGTGTTTGGTGTGTGTGTGTGTGTGTGTGTGTGTGTGTGTGTGTGTGTGTGTGTGTGTGTGTGTGCGCGCGCGCGTTTGAGGAACACTAAGAAAACAAACAATTTATCGGGGTCTTACCTATTCTAACCCTAAACAAATGGTAGGTACAGTACGTTTTGTTTCACAAAGATGGTGGCCTATTAAGGTTTTAAGCACAAAGCTTGTCCTGATTTGCCGGTCCAGTCTAAACCACAATTAAGATTCTCAGTCTCAGTCTCAAGAGGTTGGAAAGTCGGATGATATATCTCACTGTCTGCCACAAATTCAACCGGGAGGTTTAACTGTTAGAAATGCTTCCTGATTCAACTGGCATTAAGCCACACGAGGGACTTATCATTCATACATAAAGATGGAATGATTATTGTAGCGGTCTTAATCCAAATTGCAACAGGCGTCGCCCCCTCCTGAATATGTTACGTCAGCGGTTCTTCACCCCTCGTTTGTTATAGACAAGAGGAGTCCAGAGATTGCTGGAAGCGTCTTTCTGCACAGCTCGGAGATCCAGCGGGTGTCCCGCCATGCCAGAACGAATATTTCCCTTGTCAACTCTGTGAAGCATAGTGATACTGACACAGCGCTCTTCGCCGCAAGGTAAAAACTAGGCTTGACGTTACAGCACACTCGGTGTTTTTTTCTCTCTCTCTCTCTCTCTCTCTTTCTTTAACCCTGGAAATTGAGTGACTGACTGACTGACTGTCCTCTCGGTCCACTCGCCGTGCCATCCTGGGTTTAACGCACTCCGCACCTTCCACCATTACTTCCCAAAGCAAAACGGACTTTTTAGCGCGTGCCTCTCGGACTCTCCAGAGGAAGAGGGTCGTCGCCGCCGTGGTTGGCATCGTCATGGTACTGGCGCTCATCATCGCAATCCCCTTACTGGTACAAAGTTCCAAGACCGACGCGCACTATGAGATGATGGGCACCTGCCGGATGATCTGTGACCCGTACAGCCCCAAGCCGAGCGCTAGCGCCATGGAGGTAATGCAGGAGCTAAGCGCTATCCCCTCGCCGGCACTCGTGCAAGGGACTAAAGGCGAGGCGGGTCGGCCGGGAAAGCCCGGACCAAGGGGTCCGCCCGGCGAACCGGGTCCGCCCGGTCCGCGAGGGCCACCGGGAGACAGGGGGGACTCGGGGAGACCGGGTTACCCCGGGGTTATAGCGGGCACGGCTCGGACCGAGACCGGGGCAGAGATAGGCTCGGTTATTGGAGGCGCCAAGATCGCCTTTTATGTGGGTCTGAAAAATCCTCACGAGGGTTACGAGGTGCTGAGGTTCGACGACGTCGTCACGAACCTGGGGAACGACTACGATCCGACTACCGGCAAGTTCACGTGCCAAGTTTCTGGGATTTATTACTTCACTTATCATGTTCTGATGCGCGGAGGCGACGGCACGAGCATGTGGGCAGACCTGTGCAAGAACGGACAGGTAAAATCCACTCGATGAATTAAAGCAATTAAACCGTAGGAATAGCGGGAAGCTTCAACTCCAAGTAGGTCTGCTGAAAATGACTGAAATTCCGTTTTTCCGCGTGCGTAAATCCAGCGATGATTTCAAGCTCTCCAATTGCGCACGCAGAAAAAAACTTTCGACTGTCGTCTGTGGTGCTTTCTTTCTATTAGAATGTTCTACTCCACTGAATCCAGAACAAAACTTTACAGTTAAACTCAATACAATTAGGAAGGTGTGCAATTGTAATTTCGAAGGCTACTTGTCATCCAGCTGCGCACAAGTAAAACAAAAAGAACGGTCTTCTTTTAAATAAAAACGCGTGCGTGCGTGCGTGTGTGTGTGTGTGTGTGTGTGTGTGTGTGTGTGTGTGTGTGTGTGCGTGCGTGCGTGCGTGTGTTCCGCCGCAGGTCCGCGCCAGCGCCATAGCCCAAGACGCGGACCAGAATTACGACTACGCCAGCAACAGTGTTGTTCTCCATCTGGACTCCGGAGACGAAATCTATGTGAAACTGGACGGCGGCAAGGCGCACGGCGGGAACAACAACAAGTACAGCACCTTCTCCGGTTTCCTTTTGTACCCGGACTAAACACGTCGAGCCCGGCCCAGAACAATCACATACATTGACCCAGTGGGCCGAACGCGTTCCGTCAGAGCCTCCTAAAGCGATATAACCACGTGTCGTTGTGTTTTCCGTCTGTGTTTGTGGAATCGAGGGTGGACACACACATTCGATGATTAAAACGTATTCAAAGGACATGGCAGTGTGATGTGACGCTATTATCTGCTTGTGCGTGTGTCTGTGTCTCATCGAATACGTATATAGTACGTATATATGTATATAGGCCTATACCCGAAAATAAATGGCAGATTTACTTAAGTCATAGGGTACCGCTAATTATCCATCGAAGTGTAACAAACATGTTCCATGTTCATATTCCGATGTAGACTGTGGGAAAACTGAAAGGTGAAAATTCATTTATTTCAATAAATAACTTTTTTTTAAATTGTGTGATTACATTTTGTATTCGGTAGCCTATTACGATAATCTCGTGAGATTGGGGGTTGGACCGGGATAATTAGGTGATGGGACACACGTCACGCACCTGGCTGATTAGGTTGACTGTGTGCAGAGTCTTGCACGGGCCTGATACTCAGGACCCGCCCCGACCCCGCGACGTGCAATACCGTACCAGCCCCGCCACCCGCACATATGACCAATGAGTTCCGCAAACCCGACCCTACCCATCGACACAAGATCCGCGAACCGAAACCGCATATCCTATAATAACCAGCTGCAGTGGAAATATCTCATATTGATCAGTTACAATGATCAACCGTATTTGGCTCCAAAAGTGTGGGATGGAATCATTCACTCGTAGGGGGAAATTTAGTTTAGTTTAAGAGTGTATCTTTTAAGCCTCTGTAAAATATCACAAATACATACAATACAAGTTAAGTACCTTATTGTTCATATACCACCATTTGAGTATGAATGAACATTCATAAATATTACAAATGTTTGTTCAAAAAATCATTTTGCTGATCAGCACTATGACTAGTGGGACTAGGACTGTGTGGGAACACTTGATTGACATCTAACTAACCACTGCTCATTCAAATAATCTTACTATGAACCCAAAGTATAACATGAACACACAGAGAAGTGTACAAATGTCCATATATTGCATTGCAATACAAGGTATGAATCATTACAACAAACTAGTCTGTTGTGTTTGGTTTGTACACGCTTGGTTCAAGAGAACCAAGACTTATTTATTTATTATCCAACACCCACGTTCCGGGCTGCATCTTCTTTGTTTTACCCAGAACCGAACCCTGAAATACAATTTAGACAAAATACCACCTGCAAATCACTTTTTGCGTGGGTACCCAACCCGATGCAGGACTTTGGTGTGAGGACAATAAACCAGTGGAGCCAGTATGGCTTGCAGTTACTAGAAAAGCGTAGTTTTGCCTTGACAATCTGCTGACAGGGGGAACCGTTCACAGGTTATAGTGTTGCCCGTGTGCTGACAAGCTGAGCTATTTCTTAGGATGGGCTTCCTAAGCACATTATATTATTCACATGTCGTGTAGTATAACTATAGTAGGGGGGTTAGTTGAGTTCTTCTACACCTTTGTTTATGTTCTCTGTTAAATGTGTTTTTAATGTCGATCGTGTCTAGTATGTTTCTTTATGTACTTTTATATGCATCAGCAGCGGGGGATTGATGGTGTTATGGCCTCAACATGCTTCTGCGTGGTGTGTCCGAATCCTTTGCACACACGCCATGTTGCACACAGTTTTCAATGTCTACATCTGCGGAGGGCCGTCTTGCGTAGATGGCGTCTTTGTGGGAGGTGTGTTTTTGTAATGTGGTGGGAATTCCTGCATACACATTGATCTTAGTAACTGTTAAAACGACCTGTTTGTGAATAAAGTCATCCAATTGCAATAACGATATAGAATTGTATTTTAATTGAACACATAACAGACCAGCGCTCCCTGTCGGGAGTTCCGTCCGCACGCCTCTAGTAGGGTTGCAGAGGGAAGTCCGAAGAGCTTATAATAATGTCTGTCTTTTATCCTCTTGTCAAACGATTAGTTTTCCTGCTGATAAAGGGAAGCGACCCCTCAGCCCAAACTGTCATGTGGCAAGTCTAACATCTCAAGGAAGCAGATGCGTGGGCCTCTTCTCGGTCTTGTCAGCACTCCATGGTGCTATAGTCTGAAAATAATTTTCTGCAATACAATGTCATGCGTAGGAAACTAAGCATCCTCCAAGTCGTCTTGTAATGCTGTATTATAGATTGTTGGGGACTCACAGTACCCTTGGGGAAGTCTGGTCCACGTATATGTCCTGTTGTCATAGGTGAATGCCAATCAGTACTGGCTGTCTGGATGTACAGGGACAGAAAAGAATGCATTCGACAGGCCAACGACAGAGAAACATGTAGCTTCCTTTGGTATTTGTGATAGGATGGTGTAAGGATTTGGCACTATTGGCGCTCGTGAATGCACTGCTGCATTCACTGCATTTAAATCCTGTACAAACCGCCACTCAGTCGGATGTCCTTCCGCCCTGATTTTCTTAATTGGAAAAATAGGAGTTCTGACAGGAGAGTTATTACATACATACACAGTTACTCCTGCTCCTAGGAGCGATTTGAACACAGGTCTAATACAGGTCTAATGCTTACCACTTGAATAGGCTCCATGGTTTTTATTAGTCCCACATCATATTTGCCATTTGCCCACAATTTGTTTCTTGTTTCCCCCTAGTGATACACTTTGTTTTACCGGTTACTGGTAACTGTTTCCACTGAGTTAACTCTGCATAATGGGCATATGTACCTTTGTGTGGTGCATATTTCTTTTCTAAATGTTGTATAGCCTTTGTGATGTTGTTGACTGTGTGTTTAGTGTGATACTTTCCTTACACTGTCGTTCTTCAACTGGATAAGGGTTTGGATTCTCCACCACCCCCATCTCCGCTGCTTAGGTGGGTAGTCAGTCTTGGTTGCCCCGCCCGTCCTGCCGGTCTCCTTGGTTGTTGTTTCCTTGGTAACCACCTCGGTAGTTGTTCTTTTTGGGTTCCGGACATTCCTGCACCCAATGTCCCACCTTCCCACAGTTATGACATGGACTCACCCCGGCACCTTGTTTTCTTTGGGCGTGCCTCCTTGAGCTGAACATTTCTTCTTCCAGGTGTTGTTGTTTCTGCCATAGTTTGGGTTGGGTCCTGGTAGGGCCCACTTGTGGGTCTTCGCTGGCCCCCTGTTATTTCTCAGTACACATCTTATCCTTGAAGTGGTCTGCATACCCTGCAGGCCCTGGAGGAAGTAGTTGGACAGGTGTCCCTCCCACAGGCCCTCTTCTCATGCCATGGCGGCCATATCAGGTGGAGCCACGATGCCACAGTTGTCTGTGTAAACTTGGGTGAGGTGAGTGAGGAAATCATAACACGATTCGTTTTGTTCTTGGCAAGTGTTACTTATCTTGTTCAGGTTGGACGCAGCTGGATATGCCACCAACAGTGCAGCTTCGAACACTGCCATCCGGGCCTGGTAGGTCGTGTTGTTCTCGTGGGCGTACTCAGCGTGTCGTACACGAATTTCCACGTCAGCTGCCGGGAGGATGTTGGGCATCTTCTCCATGGCTGTTGCACCTAGATGGAGAGGAAGCAAACGCCTCGCTTCCCCAATCGTCGGTCTCACCTCACGGACCTCATGTCCATCCACTCGGTAAAAAAGAACTGAGTGCCTCCTTTTGTTCATGGGTTGCCCAGTCCATGCACTGGCGCATGTCTTTGATGTTCCATGCACGGTTGACCAGCATGGATCCTCCTCCCACTGGCCACTTCTACCATTGGACACAGGACACCATCGTCATCTTCAGTAGTCATAGGTGCAGGGGCGGTTTTGCTTTTTACCTCTGGTCCTCTGGTCGGGTTGTGATGTGTACCCGGGAGGAGCATCATAGGGCAGTTCCGGGTAGGTGAGTTTTTATTATTATTTATTCTTTTTTATATGTTGTTCGCACACATCAATGACTGTTAACCCATATACAATTTATTTGTAAAAATACACAACCCCGACGTGTACGGAGTACTGCACTACCTTGCCAGTGGACTTTCACCACGGCCAATGTGTGAACTATGGTTCACACACTCAGACACTCACGAATCCTGTCGTATAATCCTACTTCATCTAGACACATCATGTTATGTTTCGATTGTTGTCTTAAATATTGGATAAGACCATATCAAGTTGTTTGTTGCCATTATCTAAATCAATTAGATGATAGAAAGAAGTTGGAATTGCAGCGGTGGGTGTGGTTATCTCGGGGCTAACCTGCTATGTTCCAGGTTTGCTCTAGGTTAGGCTCACAGCATGAGTCACCATGGTAACTGAACTGAGATTAGTCTAAGCTTGGCATCTGAAACTGAAAATTCTCCCATTCCCTGAATTCTGACTAAACATGCAAATACCTGATGAGAAGTTTGTTCAGGCATCTCAATTGTTGATTAATAATGATGCGACTCGTATATACAGTACTGTTGGAAACTGTTAGAGAAGCCAACTGTTGGTACTTTTAGCATTGAAAGTATTGAGAGTCTATCTAAAGCCTCCCCATCGCTTGCTGTTAGAATTACGCATATGTTGCCTTTAGAATCGTTTCATTGTACAGCAGCAGTTTCTAGTCACTCGGTGCCTATAGAATAGAAACAGGAGGCAGGTCAGGGCCTGTCATGCGGATCTGTTTTGGTCCAGCTGGTTGTGTAGCGGGTCTGAAGAGAAGGGGGGTCTTCTTGACACACCCACATCCTATGTAACTTTAGCCATGTCACCAACACACACACCTCAGGATTTAGGACCAATGGTAGAACTTTTACAGAAACACAAGAGCTCACCAGTGACAACTTAGGGCACACTGCATACATTAACGTCAGACAGTTGGAGGTTAGATTTAAAACACCCTTTGTTTTCTCTGATTGTATTTAAGAGTTATCCCAAGTGCCATCTAATTTGTTGCTTCGGCACCCCCTCTCAAAGTTACTTTAAAATCAAATGTTACTTTACCATGTCACTTGTCACCTGAAGCATTAGATGGTATTCAACCTGTGATTCATTCATTTTTGTCCCAAGGTATTTTAAAGGAGACTATTAGTCTTTGTAATACTCCAATATTGTCTGTTCTAAAACAAGGTAGAACTGACGAGTGGCGGATTGTACAGGACTTGAGAGCAGTTAATAATTGTACCCATCACACCCGTAGTCCCAGCCATAATACAAAATTGTCATCAATCCCATCAAATTCAACTTATTATACTGTAATTGATCCATGCTCAACTTTTTTCTCTATTCCTCTCTATTCCTCTCATCCAGATAGCCAATACTTATTTGCATTCACATATAAAAGCAAGCAATATACCTGGACTAGGATGCCTGGGTTACCAAAAGCCCTGCTGTTTCTTCTGCTGTGTATTGTGACCTAGCTGACCTGGAGCAACGTGTGCAGTACTTAGGACATGTGCTCCATAATGGCACTTGAGAACTGTCCCTGAGTAGGATACAGACTTTGCTGTCAGCGGCATGGCCTCAAACAGACTCAAATGTTTTTGTTTCTGGGAATTTCTGCTGACATGGATTTTTGATTATAGATCTATGGATGCTGTGTTACAAGAGACTATGTTGGAGGACAGACCTGCTCATATTGAATGGTCTGATGAACTGAATGTTGCTTTTGGATCTCTCAGAACAGCTTTAAGTTCTGCCCCCAGCTTTAGGACTACCTGACTACTCATTGCCCTTCCACCTTCTTCTACACGCTGTTCAATTATTAATTCTGCAGCCACACAGCATTTCACGAATGCACGCGAAACAGGTTATGAAGTAACTTTCCTGAGTAACCCAAATGCACATCTTAAACGCTCTCCTCCAGTAAATCCTGCTACTCTGATTATGATGAGGAAATTCATAATCACTCCTGTGAACAGCGCACCTCCCCTCGAGGAGATTTAAAGCAGACACCACTTGATAACTGACTTGGGTTTAAACACTGACAGTTCTTCTTACAGACTGACACTGACTTTAGGGCAGGGTATGCGATAGCTATGGATTATAATATTTTGGAATCTGTTTCCCTCCTGTCTGGCACCTCAGCTCAGTTAGCAGAATTATATGCATTAACCAGAGCATTTATATTAGCGAAAGGAACATCTGATACTATTGACACAGATTATAGATATGCTTTTGGTGTAGCACATGACTTTGGTATGCTATGGCAACACAGAGGTTTTATTATACATACAGTAGCTTCTATATATATTATATAGCTTCTGCCAAACCCATTCAACACAGTGCTGTGGTTAAGAATTGACTTGAAGCAGTTTTACTCCCATTTTAATTGGCAATTGTTAAATGTGAAGCTCACACACAACGCTTTGGCAGATTCAGCTGCTGAACAAGCTGCATTACACTCTTCCATGGTGGTCCAACAAGGCCCAAAACCAATCTGACCTATTACCAGTCCCTTCACTAGATGATGTCACTAAACTGCAGAGTAGTGCTGATGGCAGTGAAAAGGCAGTGTGATCTAAGAAAGGTTGTACACATTTGGAGTCTGGCTTGTGGCTCCACCCTGATGGTAGGATAGTTGCCCCCCCGGTCTCTCCTCCATGCCCTGTGCTGGCTGGCACATGGCCCCTCACATGTAGGGGAAGCGGGGATGAACAATGTCATTCAGGCACAGAACACTATTGCAACTATTGCAGGAGATGTTTGATGTTTGACAACAGGACTATAAATATATGTTAGTCTGTGTAGACATGTTTTTAAAATGTGGTTAGTATATAATATATATATATATAATATATATAATATAATATTCCCTACTAGAAAAGACTACTGTGCACTGACAAAGTGTTTAATGTCATTCCCAGATTTGGACTCCCCAAAGTTATATATAATCACAGGGGAACACATTTTACAGGACAAATTGTTTAAAAAGATGTGTCAAACACTAGGAATACATTTGTCAATGTTCCTTACCATCCTCAATCATCCAGACAAGTACAAAGGATGAATGGCACCATCAAATCTAAGTTAGCCAAAATGGTTAATGCCACTTCCATTTAGACATTATATACCGCACAAAGTATCCCACACAGAATAACAGGGCTGTCACCACATGAGGTTCTGATGGGTAGAGTAAAGTCCACAAGAGCTAACAACCACCAGAGCAGCTCTAATATGGAAAGATGAGGCAGTCACTGACTGCTGTAGAATTAGCAAAATGACTAATACAGTATCGAGTTAGTCAGTAAAAGCCTCCCAACACCATCTGATAGCCCTACTCACAACTTTAACCCTGGTGATATGGTCATGGTGAAATCACTTAAAAGACAGTTTCTCGCCCCCAAGTGGCTGGGACCGCTTGAGGTGTTGTAGACCAGTAGCAATTTAGCAATTTAGCAATTTTAGTCACATGACAATTTTGAAACAGCTTGTAATGGCTAATCACACTCACACCTGATGGGTGTGATGAAGTGGAAAAGGAAATCCACACTTTGAAACACGAAATTTCAGAGTGTCAGCACTACAGCCGAAGATGGTCCCTGGAGCTACATGTAGTGAAGGAGGGAGACAGCGAGGACATTAGACCATTGGTGATTACCATTCTTGAAAAGTCTACATGATTAAATGAAAGACAGAATACATATTGTGTACCACCTTGGTCAAAGAAGACGCAACGACTCACACAGGTCAATTATAATTTTATTCGCACTTCGCCGTATTCGTGATCAGGTTTGGAGGGATGCCAATGGCTCAAGATTTTTAGTAGATAGCCACATTCGGATATTGGAAGCTTTGTCGCTGGAGGACCATGCAGTACGAGATAAACTATGGCCCATACTCAAGAAAGCAAGAGACAAAAGAAAAAACGTGTATTTCCAAGGTCGCTCGTCAACACTGTCGCTCACCAGCGCTATCGCTGGGTAGCATAGACTGTCGTCTCGTTAAATAGTTCACAGAATCAGCTAATATGAACCCTTTTTTTTACACTCAACATTTGAGGACTAAATTTGAATGTCTACTCTTCCTAAAAGGTTTATAATCAACCCACTTTTTGCAAGTGTACCTTTTAGGAGTATTTCGTTCAGCAAACTCCTATTCTTACTGTGTATATCGGTAAGTTTGTTCTACTACAGTTTCATTTTTGTTTAGTTTTCTCAATTGATTTATAATGGATATTAGTTTCAGTTATCTTAATAGTGTGGAAAAGCTGAAAAAGTGAAGCAGACAATTATTTTACAAGAAACTCACTCTAGCCAGGCAGATCAAGTTATGGAAAAAGCAGTGGGGTAACTTGGCTCACTTTAGTTATGGTTGTAACCACTCAGCTGGGGTTTCAATTATTTTCCATAAATTCAAAGGTAGCTTGAAGCTGCTTTGTCATCAGATGGCAGGTGGATACTGATTGCTTTAAAGCAAGAAAAGCTCAATTTATTTTATGCAACAATAGACGATTATTCACCCAAATAGCAACCATTAAAATAGCTTTTATCATTATGCTCAGATTTTTCTCTCACTGATAGCTGGCGATTCTTTAATCGCAATATTGAACATTATTTGGTATAGTAGAAGACTTACTTTGATTCATTTATTTTTATTATTCTTAAAACAAATTTTAATCTCTACTTCAGCTCTACATATTATCGTTAAGATGTTTCTCATGTGTGTGCTCCTTTAACAGATCACAAGCAAATCTGTTTAAAACTTGGTAGTGACAAAGAATCATCTACGCTACATGGGTTAACAATTCCCTCTTGAATGATGACAATTTTAATAATACTGTTAAAAGAATAGCAGAAGAGAATTTTGTAAATAGTCTTTTAACATGATATCAAAGTGTGTGGGAATTATTTAAATATAAAGTTAGAGCTATTGCAATTACAAGAAGCAAATAAAAAAAAGGCTGAAAAAGAATCAGAACTGCTGAGTAAATGATTAGCATTGACTAACTTAAATATAGAGAAAGAATTGGAATTAAAATATATTTAATCACAATTAGATAATCTCTATTCAGATATGGAAAACGCATTTCAGATCTTTCACTATATTGGCTCCTTTTTCGAAAAACTTTATAATTATAATTTTCCAGCGGATTCCAACGGAATCAAAACAAAATTACTCCAATTGAAAATAGTTTATTCTGAGGCCCTTTTTTATTGTTAGACTTTCAAAAAGCATTTGACACACTTGAACATAGATTTCTCAATGTTTTTGGAGTGAATTACTTACTCAACCCTATATTTTATTTTGATCAACTTGTAAAAAGTATTACCAGAACTGCATTCTTTCATCTTAGAAACATTGCTAAAATCAGACCAATGTTATCCACAGCGGATACAGAGATGCTCATACACACATTTATATTGTCTAGACTAGATAACTGTAATGCAGTCACCCAATTATTATCTATGAATGTCACTATACCAGAATAGATTTGTGGGATTTCTATTTTCAATAAAGAAATCCAAATTTCATAACTTGATGATACAATCCATTTTCTTAAATGATCCAACTCAAGTACACAAAGTTGTTAGTTTAATTAGTAAATTTTCAAATTCCTCTGGGATAAATCTGGGATATATACATATGTTATTTTTTTATAGATTTATTTTCTTTCAACAACAAATTGAAGTTCGTCGAAAATGGGTCGCCTGATGTCTATCTGTCCTGGACTCACAACCTTGGTTGTTGAAATGTTTGGTGTGCTTTTGAATTTGTCACAAACTATTTATTTATTTATTTTTACAAATGT
>OMNS01001068.1:7326-18660 GCA_900303225.1 Laemonema laureysi | reverse complement strand
GATAGATAGAGAGTGAGAGAGAGAGAGAGAGAGAGAGAGAGAGAGAGAGAGAGAGAGAGGGGGAGAGAGAGAGAGAGAGACAGAGAGAGAGAGAGGAGAGAGAGAGACGCAGAGAGAGAGAGAGAGAGAGAGAGAGAGAGAGAGGGAGAGAGAAAGGGAGAGAGGGAAAGGGAGAATGAGAGAGAGAGAGAGAGAGAGGGAGGGAGAGAGGGAGGGAGGGAGAGAGGGAGAGAGGGAAAGGGAGAATGAGAGAGAGCAATGTCCTTTTCTATTATTTTGGAACTAAAGTCTGGAACCAATTACAGCGCCGTCCTAATTAGTCAAACAAAGGAACCAATTATGCTAATTATGCTAATTGCTCATCAGCAGGAGCACGAGCGGATAGAGCTAGCCTGCTAGGTGGGGCCTGCACTTCTCTCCCCAGGTTAGGTGTCTTTGATTCGGGTAGCTTAGCAGGACGTGAGGCTGTGGCTGGAGGAGGAATTATCATTCATTACCATTAAAACTGCCTTTCATCAGAATTGTGGAGAGATGCAACTCTTCAATTGCCACCTGGGGCCCACACCCCTGCTGGGGGGATTTCCGCTCACCAGCAGTCCTCCAAACTCTACAGCCTCTTAAAAACACCTGAGGTCTTACTCTTACTCCACTAGTTACTGGTCCCAGGGTCTACCAGCTTCACTGGTAGAGCAAGGCATTACCACTGCCAGGGTTAGGGGTTCGAAGGGGTTCGTATATGTATGTATACACTCACGGTATTGAAAGACACGTTGGATAAAAGCCTCCACCAAATGGCAAATATTAGTTTATTTATTCTATTATTTCAAAACAATACTAAATGAGGAAAGAAGGAAGGAGGCCCTAAGGTGATCCCTCCTTCTGTGGAAGGACAAGAGTACCAACGCTAGAGAGGACTTACCAGTAGTCCACAAGCCTCAACGGAAAGTCATTACATATTGAAGGACAGTTCTACAGTCACTTGTGTCTTATGGAAGACATCGACGGAGACTGAAATGTACCACTGGGTGCGATTTGCCCACTAATGGCGTCAATATGGAAGCAACAATATGGACCTAAATGAGACTGTGTGGCTGAGGCAAAAACACACTTCTTAAATAGCATTCTGCATTGTGGGGACATTTTCCTCTCGTGTTCTTTGTCCAAAAGGACATGCTTCCTTCCCAATCTTTCTATACTTGCGAGGACATTGTAATCTCGTGCAGTAAAACAACTTGTTTACCAATCATGGGGCCCATGACAACAGCCGGGGCCCAGCAGGGTCTGTCTCAGATGGCTGCCGTCTAATTACACCGCCCAAACAGTCGCTCCATCTGCATATCAAAGGTGCTGCTCCAACCGCCCATCACCACCAGACATCAAACGCAGCACAGCTCCCACAACAACCGATACAGTTTCAACCAAGTTCCCATCAAAAACAGCATAATATCATTCTGGATATTTCAATATTTTAGAATAGTGGGATACTGCTTTCCAGGCCTTTACAAAACACAGAATGTATTTTACACGATACTCAGGTGTATGTATCTGTACCTAACACGGTGTATGTATCTGTACTTAACACGGTGTATGTATCTATACCTAACACGTCTTGGATTAAGATCGGCTTGATCTTCCACACCTCACTCTACACACACACACGCGCTTCTTACAGGCTACAGTGTGCGCAGGAAGTGATGCGCATCACTTCCTGTCTGGGCGTAGCACTAGATGACAGCGTGTGCTTCAGAGATCCCATCTCTCTGTGTGAGTCAATCGGAACTAGCAAAACTAAACAAAGACACGTTCTGTCACAACAACACAACGATAAGAACCAGAAGGAAACGTCAACAGTGAAATCAGGCCAGTTGTCTCTCGACAGAGAGAGAGAGGGCTTGGATGTTGAATTGTAGTTCGTAAAGTAGGATCAGGCCATGGAGGATTTGTGGGCAGCACAACCTTTTGGTGGGCGGAGCACGTGCGTTTAGAAGCAAGCCTTTCCTTCGATGCTTCGTGGTCGGAAGGAAAGTACTTGTGACAACCGTTGATAATGACATTATTCTGTGTGCTTATCTCTGACTTGGTGTTCTGCTGTTTAGTGTGAGTCGTTGGTGTGGAAGTAGTGACATAAGGAAAAAGGCTCTTGAAGCGATCGCCAAATCCTAGGAGTTTATGCCCCATATCTTATCTCATCTTAGCACTTTCAAATTCCTTTAAGGTCTAAACCTCCTCACCTCTCGTGCCTCTTCCTGCTACTTAATGTGTATGTTTTCAGTGTTTTAAATGTGACTTCTCATTGGTATTTGACTGTCATTGTAAAGTGACTGTAGATATAAATAAATGCACATCTGTAATGAATGTGTGTATGCAAATGTGTGTGTGTATGCAAATGTGTGTATGTATGTGTGTACATGTGTCCGTTTGCCTTTGTGTGTGTGTGTGTGTGTGTGTGTGTGTGTGTGTGTGTGTGTGTGTGTGTGTGCCTATGTGTGTGTGTGTGTGGGTTTATGCATATGTATGTGTACGCATATTCATGTGGCACATTTATTTGCAACTGTTAAAAGGCAGAGGTGTCCTGTTAAATGCACACCCTTGGAATGTTGTTGACCAATCAGAATCAAGTATTCAGCAACGCTGTGGTATAAATATATCATTTTCCACGTCAGCTCCACACAGCGGCTTAAGGACGGCATGTGATTCACCAGCGCCTGTTTCTGTAAACATCCAGCGTGTTTCCCCCCGAGGCAACGGGCTGCTCCACTGAGCTTTGCTTTCCCTGAGTCTCGTTTGCAGACAAGCAGCAGAGTACAAACAGGACTTGTAACGGACGCGGTCTCTATCGCATCCAACGGTCTCTATCGCATCCAACGGTCTCTATCGCATCCAACGGTCTCTATCGCATCCAACGGTCTCTATCGCATCCAACGGTCTCTATCGTATCCAACGGTCTCTATCGCATCCAACGGTCTCTATCGTATCGGAGAGACACGGGAGAGACGCGGGAGAGACACGGGAGAGACGCGGGAGAGACGCGGGAGAGACGCGGGAGAGACACGGGAGAGACGCGGGAGAGACACGGGAGAGACGCGGGAAGACGGGACCAAACCGTTTCAATTGAAAACCAACAGAAAGGATTCAGTACAGCCGAGGTGTACCGCTCTCCATTGTTTAGCAGACGTTTTTATCTGAAGCGTCTTACAGTGAATTATTTTCAATACAGGGCATTAAGGAGGTAGGGGTTAGGGCATCTTGTTCAAGGATGCTTAGAGGTCAGGCTGCAAACATCCTAGCGGCTGGGAGTCAAACACCCCAACCACGGTCTATCTACCACTGACTACCTAGTTTAAAGGGATAGAGGACTGTGTATCGTGTCTAGAGACCCAGCAACGCACCTCTAATGGATCAGTCAGCAATGAGTGGCTGTTGATAAGGAATTACGGGGGTTATTGATAACTTTTGTCAGTTGATTATCAACTACTTTTTCAATGGAGTATTGATAAATTGTTCATTCCCCTTATTCAGAGTATAGTATCAAAAATATAGATTCATGTTACAAAGTGTTGAAGGAAAATGGAGGCCCGTTTCGAAAGAAAAAAACCCCAAAATAGACAATGAAGTGAGCCCTTCTGCCTGTCCACCGCCGCTCCCTAAACCAACACCGCTACCGTTGCCATGACATCCACCTGCCCGCCTGTTGGACCTCGCCTGCCACCGTCGCCCGCGTGGTGGGGAGAGATAGCATCACTAGTGTTTCAGAAAAACAAACGCACTGTTCATTTGTCAGGCTCCACCGAGCATTGATGGATGGGACAGAGAGAGAGAGAGAGAGAGAGAGAGAGAGAGAGAGAGAGAGAGACAGAGAGAGAGAGGGGACTGAGAGAGTGAGAGAGATAAGAAGAATAGAGAGAGAGAGAGGAGGAGGTGTCAGGCCAGGGTATCATGGAGACAGACGGAAGCTTTTGTCTGAAGGACGTCCAGCCTGTTATTAAAATGTCTAAAATGTTGACACGTTGGACGTGTTGAGATAAGGACAAACAGTGTGTGAGAGAACAGCCACAGTGATATATGCAGAAGGCATGGATAGAGACACACACGTGTACGCTCACACACACACACACACACACACACACACACACACAACCTCATGCACCACACTGAAAACAGAGAGACATGGCTCACTGGAAACCAATTAAAGGGAAAATATTGTTGAAGAGACGTTAATAAAACATGCATGAAGTCTAACTCTCAGACAGGCTGTGATAGTGGCAGACAGTGATAGACAGACAGCAGGAAGATGTTCATCTTCATCATCATTAAGGTATTCAGTTAACTATTCCATACGTTTGTACGGTTGGGAACAAACACAACGGTACGACACACCAGCATGACTGATACACGTCTCGCCGAATGTCCTTCATACCAACAAATATATTTAATATTTAGTCATTTAGGGGGTGGCTGACAGTGACTACAGATACATCTTGCACAAGGTAGCTTACATAAAGGTTGTGGACATTGGGGATCGAACCCAGATGCATTAACCAGGAGTCAAACACCTTAACCACTACACTACCCTGCACCACGGCCCCCCCTGACCAGAAAGCGGACACCAAGAAGCACCCAAGCCTCCACTAGGAAGGTTTCCTCAGACACAACACGCTGCTGCAGACTGCAGTCTCACCCGACGATCGAAGAACCGTGGGTTTTAAACCTCCCCCGGCAGTTAGAGAGAGGGAAATCTACAACAACTATCGCTGAGTGTTTTCCAACAACAAAGTCATTGGAAAATCTAACACAAAAAACATATGTAAAAACACTGATGCCATTTGTGTTATATCCTTGGTCGTTCCTTGGTCTGTGTGAATTGAGTTTGTGATCTGCCAAAGCAGTTTTTTAACATGTTGGTGGAACAGGATTTGTGATTTAGATTTGAAACAGGATTCTGTGTTGTTTAAGTCATGAGTGACCAGACTATGAACCAGAACAGAATGATGCATAAATATAACACTTCATAAATATGACATGTCGAGGAAGGTTTGGTTATTCCAAATTATTAAATAGTCACTCTTCACTCTTTTTATTTTATTTTTTACAAAAGTAAGTGTAAACACCTGGGTTTTGGCGGGAACATCTCATTGTCTCCACACTCCTCTCTGAGACATCCCCAGGCGCTGGAGACATACATCAATCAATGCATGGACAGGCCGTACGATGTTATGCACTCTGTGTACATAGGTGTACAGCAAGGCCAAAAGGGTGTATTACTGTGTGCATTCCTGCCGTCCTACTGTCCCAGCCTGGGAATGAATTCATCCGTGGTAGAACACCGAGGGAGATCTTATCCAATCACCTCGGGGGGGATTTAAACTGGAATGGATCAGCTTACAATCCTACGTTTCCAACTGCCGTTTTAATTAACTGACGTCTCACACTTCGGTTTTTTTGTAATTCATATTTTTAGTCTGTTATTTTAAGGATTATTGGTATTATTATTAATTGTGAGATATTGTTATTATTGAGCTGTGTGTTATGAGGTTCAGGTAGTTGCAATTATGTTAATGATGGTCACATAAAGACAAATTATGGGATATTTGCAATTAGGCTTTTCAAAATTCAGCGCATGTACAACGACTTTTAAGCCTTTTTCTGTGTGTCTCACAATATGTTTGAGATTTCACATGAGATAGTACATCGACTTGTGTTCTGCTACACTGCCGTTGTGTATTTTGGTTTCATACATTACGCTCCAGGTCTCCGTAAATGTGTTCATTATTGCACAACTGCAGGCATCCTAGAATACCATTAATAAATGATTGCGTCGCTTTGAGCGCTCGGTCCAGGCAGACAACAATGACTGAGATCACATCTCTCAAGGTTGATACAGTAGGCTACAACAAAAGTATGAAATTGAACTCTGTACTAAATATATTTCACCCCTAGTGTTCTGCGAGATATTATGGTTACACTTTTACTGATGAATAGGGGGTCTATTAAATGGGTGACTGTTTTTTAAATTATTCAGACAGGATTGTTATGTTTAAATCAAACTGAAATGACAAAAAACTGTAAGGATGTAACTACGTATGCATAGAAACGATCGACGGACAATTGGAACAGGTGCAGGATAATCATAGGATAAAGTATTTCTGCTTTATTTTCCGTGGATTCATAGCAAACAATTACACAAGAAAGACGAGAAAACAGTCGTAACATACTCATACGAAGTCATCGCTCTCATGACATTATTAATAGGCTACGTATGCTCATTTGTTGACGGCCGGTAGATCGCGCTTTTACGCATAACTTTAGCCAAAGCCAGAACTGAACTGAACATTTCTTTACACTTTACTCCCTAGACACACGGAGCCCATTTGATATATTGAAGACACAATTGATAATCATCAATATGTGTAAATATCGCCAAAATGATAGGCCTAGATAGGTTCATATTATCGCGCAAAACGCCGCGCAGTATTGCGCCTTCGTGACGCCAACTTACAGCGGTGGTTACGACGCTTCCCCTTGTACATGCTCATCCTGTAGCGGTCCAGCTTGGCGGTTTAAATCTCTCCAACAGACACAGAAATGGACTCAACGTCAGGCTACTGCAGGACCGGGTCAGAGTCGTGTAGAGTAGACTGGGCGCTGGAACAACCGAACCCTTCTTCTTCTTTCAGAGATGGAGAAGAGGAGAACTGAACTGGAGTCTCTCTCTTGAGGGAGGACCGAACCAAACGCACACAGAGAGGGGTGTAGACCAAGATCTCCGGAATATAGAGTACGTCTATCGACCCCCTCTCTGCTTTTTATGATAAACGCGCGGGAGAAGAATTACGCACAGTGTAATAGCTTGGTAATAGCTTGGTACGTTTAGTAACGTTTGTGAATTTGATGTGATGTATTTACATTGAACAGTATTACTAGAATATAACAAAACATTAACAAACCGAGAATATTGCCTATCATTATTATTTTATGTTTTGGGGTACAGAGGGGCAGTTCACTTTAGCCTATATGTGGACACAGTTTTATTAAATAAATGTGTAGATATAAGGCTACGTGATAAAGAAAATAATAATAATAAACGAAACGACTGATAGGAAGAGGAAATTAAAATGTATGTGAATGAACAGTCCATCTGAGGAGAAAGGACCACAAAGTTTGCGTGTACAGCAGTGACCCCTGCCGTGCGTTATGGGTTACTACAACAAACGACCAAATCGACTCGGTATTTTACTGGCCTGCTTATTGCAGTAAATTGGCATCTTTGCCGCGTTTCTTCCAGATGTATTCCTCTTAAAAGATCATAAGTTCAGGCGCGCCTCCATAACGAGGCGGCTGAGATGACCTAATGGCACATGTGTTTTGCTCAAGGGCACTTAAACAGAGCCTTTTCAACGTTATTCTCGCTATTTGAAAGTGTTTGTGTTTCGTTTCCATTCGTTATTCATTCAGTCAGTCAGTTTGTGCGTTGTTGTGTTTGTTTGGCATCGCTGGGCCTCAGCCTCTTTGTTCTGTACATTTAAATTCTACTTTCCGGTTGAACTTTCACCGCCACACAATGACAGCGGGAAAAGCACTCGGCCTGTTTCAGTAAACACGACGCATGTTTTTGTTTTTCTCTCCGAATATAATATTAGCCGTGGGCGCGGATGCGTCAGCGTTAGAAACGGTACATTTTGTCTCGTCCATTAAAGAGCCGCATCAGCGTAATGACTTCTGCCATTAGCGCTTACAATGATTCCTCTAGCCCGTCGGTCTGTGAAGGCTAATGCGTTTCAGAGTGACCTGTCAATCAACCGCAGGGCCACGCCCCCGAATGTTCCCCCCAGAATACATCAGACCACTGCTGAGAGTGACATGATCTTATGAATGTGCTTATGTGGTTATTGCAATCCTTCAACACAATATATGTCAGGATAGTGTAGTGGCTAGGGTGTTTGACTCCCAGCCCCATGCTGGGTTGGATCCCCGGTGTCCCCAGTCCACCCTGTAGGTGTCCTTGAGAGCAAGGTGCTGTAGTCTAACATCCTCCTGGTAAATGACTACATCATACACTGCTTGTTTCATCATAATTGGGTTTGAGAATCACACATTTTTTTGGTGAATTCACATTCAGAAGTTCAGGGTGGTTTGTGTTGGCTTTGTCTGTGCTAGTAAACCTGGATGTATAGGATATATTATATATATTTCACATGGGATTCCCTGCCTCTTGTGACAAAGAGGTGTGGCCAGTCTCTTTGGCAGCACGCTTGTCTGTTTTAAAGACGGACGTGAGGAGGAAGTCTTGGTCTCAGAGGGCTTCACAGGCCCATGTTAGACCACATCTCATGTCCACAAGTCAAGACCCCTTAAGACAGCAAACCAACTAAGTAGTGAAAGGTCATTTAGTCTGTTATGCCCCTTAACCAAAACCAAGAAACAAACTTTACAAAAACTATAAAAACTGTTCAAAAATTGGCAAAGGCCAAAAAGCATTGTAGGCCTATAGCAAAAAACACAAAATGTGTTGCTGCGTATTCGGCAGTTATTTCCCATCTCCTATTTCATAACTAATCCATTATCAACTAGGAATCATGGCTTTTAGCCAGAGACCAGATCCTTCTTTGAAACATTAAGAACTTTACCAACTTGCTTAATGTTATTCTACAAGCATCTAAAGTATTTCATCAGCCAGCCAGCGCCGTGTATGAAAAGATCAACTCCTCTGTAGTGTCCCCACACACACTTAAGCAACACGCTGCTGGTTGTATCAGAGGGCGGGAGGCTAGCGCAGGACAGCCAGAGGGTGAAGTACAACCTTCTAGATGATGGATCAAACTCATCATGGATGTATATTAACAGATTTAATTCAGCACCTCTTTCTCTCTGCTCAACGGAACGTCTGAAGTCTCACAAATCACACTTTTGTTTATCGACCTTCCTACCGAAGGGGTTCCTTGGGCGGCCATTTGTAATGTTGTTACACGTTATACCTGACCAGCAAATCAATCAGATTCAAACCTTATGTTTTCTGATAAAAACAACTCCCTCAAAAAAGATTCAGAGTTTGATCCCCTAATGTCTCAGAGACCATATTAGCCCTAACCTTCTCTTTAATGGTTTATGTCTATTATGTATCTGACAATGTATCTAAGATGTATTTCTGGGCCTTCGTCTTTAAGTGCTGATAGGCCTACACCTGTAGATTGCTGATATATTAGGTATTAGTAACACCTGAAATTTCAAATATGCCTATTATTTCTATGAAATTATAAATTATGAAGGCATAGGTCTACTAAACCTAATTATGTGAACTAGCTACAACAATGCAATTCAGACTTCATTGGCAAAATTAAATGTACCTTGTGTGATAGAATATGTTTTGAGAAAGAGTTCAAGCAAATTAGTTCGGTAAAAAATTTAAACATTTAGAAACTGCGCCATCTTGTGGACAGTGTGAATCATTACAGGCTTCCGTTCATGAACGTCTCCTGAAAACATTGTTTTCATATTCCCTTTGTGTGCGTCTACGTGTGATTCCTCTATATTTAGATTAGATTCATGTGCATGGATTTGGGTCTCTTATATAAATGAATAAATGTGTCTGTAATAACACGCTATTAGCAACACATTTAACGTTCGCACAGCAATTAAACATAAATGGGAGCTTAGTTATTCTGGAATCTGGAGCTGCCATTTTGGAAGCTAGCGAGGAAATTAACAGAAAATTAGGCAAATCTTCCTTCAATAATCTGTAATTAACTCTCTCTCTCTCTCTCTCTCTCTCTCACACACACACACACACACACACACACACACACACACACACACTGAGCTAACACAATCTCTAAAATCTAAATTATAGAGTACATCATAATATTTCACACAATAAATATTTGATAGGTTAGGAGTGGACTGAGAACAGCACTGCCAACCGAATGGCAGCAATAAAGTCACGACTCACTAATTGGGAGGAACAAACACATTCTGATGTACTGCAGAGGTAGCCTACTGCTGCAGTCACATCGGTTCAAAACTGTGATCATAATCATAACAATACCATAATGTAATGCAGGTCTTTTGGTGGGTGTGTGTCTTATAATACTGTATACGTCCTAAGCAGAGGTGGCCCCCGGTGGGAATCGAACAGCTGATCCTGGCGGTGTTAACGCCATGCTCCTAACAGTTGCGCTGTGTGCATGTACATGTATGTAAGTGTAACTGTGCCCAAGATATATGCCATACGACACATTTCTAATTCAGCGCATTAAAGTTTGTTATCATGCGCATGCGGACAGACAACGAGCAGCGGTCATTAACGCCAATGAAATGCTTCAATTCCAGGCATCCCAGGAAACAAGTGCAAATAAAATTCAAGTGAGTATAAAAATAAGTGAGATGATATAACATCCTTGTTTAAGGACAGAACACACATCATATCCAATAACATCAGACTGCTTGTTAGCTGAGAAACGCTGTACTGTAAGAGAGGCTTCGCTAAATGGGTTACCTCGCTGTTTGATCCAGACTGCTGTTGACGTGTGTCAGATTCATCTTTTGAAACAGTCCCCATTGTAGTCAACTGGGGAGAAGATTATTTGCACATTTGGTTTTTATTGCATTTATGAGAATGCGTTATTCAAATAATATTTCTTCTTGAGAAGAAGACAACTACAACGGAAACATAACAGGTTCCGAAAGAAGTGAGACGTCTTATCGGATCAATGGCATCAATAGTGGGTTAAAAATATTATTGCGTAATAGGCCTGTTTGATTGACGGGTCGTGAGCGGAGAGTGTGACAGCTTCACACACTTTTTGTTTGATCACAATAACTAATATATTTTCAGCTGAAACACACCTTACTCTTAGTTCAGTTCAGCTGAGCTTCGACAGCTATGTTCGCTAACCATGTGCCAAGCTAGGCTTTTGTTTCTCGAGTGCATGCGGTTAAAACACATACAGTCTACGGTTAAAAAGGTACAACCCTCTGAAATACGTGCGTTTAGGTGAGGTAAGTCGGTAGTTCTTCATAGTTCCTTCACAGGCACACCTTTCACTGAGCACAGAAAGTATTGTAGATAGATAAGCTAGCGTCTGTAGTCGTCATGTCATTTCCCACATGTTAATGTCATGTTTTCACATTTTCATGACAGTTGCATTGACAAAAAGGAGAATACGAAGAAGAATGAGGAAAGGAAAGAAGCAAAGGGAGCTTGCCATGTTGTGAAGAAGTAGAGGTACAGAGAATGAAGGAAAAACAGGGCAGAGGCGCCAACAGGCTTCGCTAGGTCGTGAGGCAAAAGATGTGAGAGGACGCAAGCACTGGGGGGGGGGGGGGGGGGGGGGGGGGGGG
>OMNS01001020.1:7580-23236 GCA_900303225.1 Laemonema laureysi | reverse complement strand
CCCCCCCTAGCCACAGCATTGGCCCTGCCCCCAGCCTCCATCCATCCTTCCCTCCTCACTCTCTGAGGCCCAGCGCCCCGACCAGCGGCTCACATGGGTCACATGTTCACATTAAGGAGGAGCCAATGGATGAGCTGGAAGAGGCAGAGAGCCCGCCTCCTCCGACCAGCAGTCCCTCACCAGAGCCCACTGTCGCGAACATTGCCAGCCACGCAAGCCAGTCTGCAAGGTACGTTGACGACACTTGCACCATTTTATCCATGTTATCTCATCCATTATCAAGGAATAACATTGAAAATGGCACAGTGTAATCTTTCTAAAAATTATCTGTAGTGAAAATATCAAGAGAAAGCAGCACTACTTTAAAAGGTTACTCACTCTTCTATGTTCGTTCCTGTCAGGTTCATTAAACACTGGGACCGTGGCTACAACTCCTGTGCCAGAACAGACCTGTTCTTTACCCCGCTTGCTTCCTCTAAGTTGGCGAAGAAGAGAGAGGAGGCCGTGGAAAGATCCAGGAGAGAGGCAGAGCTGAGCGCTCGCCAGGAGCGAGAGCGGGAAAAGGACAGGGAACGAGAGCGCGAGAGAGAGGCAGACAAAAATGCTGTGAGTGAATGTTTCACTTTTGTGGTTTCCTCAGTGTGCTTAATTTGACACACGGGTAAATGTAAATCTTTACAATTACATTTACGTGTAGTGTAAATGTGTACATATGTAAATGTACATTGATGACCATCTCACAATTGTCGTCCATAGAGAGTCTCCAGTTCGTCCCACGACAGTCGCATCAGCGATGCCCAGATGTCCGCCCACGGCCACATGCGCTCCTCCTTCGAGCAGCCGCCCACCACAGTGGCGGCCGTGCCCCCCTACATCGGGCCCGACACGCCGGCCCTGCGCACACTGAGCGAGTACGCGCGGCCTCACGTCATGTCCCCCACTAACCGCAACCACCCCTTCTTCATGTCCCTGAGCCCCGGCGAGCCCCTGCTGGCCTACCACATGCCCGGCCTGTACGGTGCAGAGCCCGGCCTCCGGGAGCGCGAGCTCAGGAACCTGCGGGAGCGGGAGCTCCGCGAGCGGATGAAGCCTGGCTTCGAGATGAAGCCTCCGGAGCTGGAGGCCATGCATCCCTCGGCCAACCCCATGGAACACTTCGCCCGGCACGGCGCGCTGGTGCTCCCACACATCGCCGGCCCGCCGCATCACTTTGCACCCTTCCACCCAGGGCTGAACCACCTGGAGCGTGAGAGGATCATGATGGCCAATCAGCAGCTGCGGCCGGAGCTGAGCTACGCAGAGCGGCTGACTGCCGAGAGGCTCCACGCCGAGAGGATGGCGTCGGTAGCCGGTGACCCCGCTGCCCGGCTGCAGATGCTCAACGTGACGCCGCACCACCATCAGCACTCCCACATTCACTCCCACCTGCACCTGCACCAACAGGATCCCCTCAACCAAGGTCAGAATACAGTCAACTCCAAGCTCCCTCCACCCTATATTCCAAGATAATTAGATGTCTCACGCCATCAAAAGCTGTACAGTAGATGATTGACTTTGGCTTGCGTACAGCTTTTTTATGTGTAGATGAGACTATGGTTGTTTTCCCACATATACACGTGTATTTCTTATTGTATTTTCTCTGTGTTTTGGCCTTCTGTCCACACCAAAACAGTGTTTCAGGTCACTGAAAGCAAAGCTTTTGAACTCGGTTCTCTGTGTGTTCGTATGGACCGGTGAACAGTGACCGGTGAACGGAGGTTTGCCAAATGATGACATCATGACCTCGATGTACACATGGCAACTGTTGTTTTACACACTTAGCATGCGCCAGAAACCTACAAACGGGTGGACTACCTGTGTGTTTACATGTGGCTAGTACTGTTAGGTAATACCCAAATAATATGCATATATGATTTCATTAATTCCATATACTATATAATATATAAGGTATGTTAGGTAAGAAACCCTGTTGCAATTGACCCTTGCTACATGCCACTGAGGTGGCTTTTCTGGGTTCCTCTGACCACAGGACAGGCCAGGTGAGGCTACTTAAAGCAGCTATCAATCACACACAGCACGCTCCACAAGCCGGTCAATGCGCATGCTCCTAATGTTATTCAGTGGTTTTGACATGGTGTTACTGCCACCTATTGGCCTGACATGCTTATGTGAGGCAGGACAGGACAGGAAACGAGGGGAAAATATGTTTTCAGAAATTCCCATATACGGTGTATATGGTATATGGGTATGTGGACAAGGCCTAATAGTGTGGAGTGTGTGTGGTTGATGGCTGGTTTAAGCAGCCTCTCCTGGCCTGAGTCAGGCTGGTTAGACTCTGGGACTGGGTGCGGCTGCACACCTGTGGTGCATGGGGTGATCAAGGCACGCAGGATAACTGCACACTGCACATGTAGATATGGTGTTAGTTGTATTGCATTCTCGTACAAATGAGTCGGAGAGCCTGGGTAATGATTTGCCTCTTGGATCAAGAAGGGGATTTACATTTTGATACATATATTATATACCATATATTATTTTGTAAAATGTATGGTTCAAAATTAATTTGTTGTATAAGCAAACATCAATGCTGACGACTATAGAAAATCCTGGAGGTGGACTTGTGTGCATTGTAATATTTGTAGTTCTGATCATAGGTGTGGTGTCATGGAGCTGATTTGTGTATTCTCTGGTCTCCCACTCTTGTGACATTTGGTCTTCAGGTTCTTCTCCGCACCCTCTGGATCCCATGGCAACGGGACCCCGCCTGGCCCGTTTCCCTTTCCCCACGGGACCTGTTCCCAACCCATTACTTAACGATCTCCCTCATGACCATGACATGCTACGCCATCCACTGTTTGGTAAGTAACCGTAGCAAC
Source organism: Laemonema laureysi (assembly GCA_900303225.1). Taxonomy (NCBI): domain Eukaryota; kingdom Metazoa; phylum Chordata; class Actinopteri; order Gadiformes; family Moridae; genus Laemonema; species Laemonema laureysi. The sequence goes on along the minus strand of OMNS01001020.1, from coordinate 20,360 downwards.
CAAATAGAGCAGGGCCGTGCATTTCTAAGTCCTGTTCCTCTGGGCTAAGTGTGCTGTTGTTGTTGTGTCTCGTCTCTTTCTAGGCGTTGCATATCCACGAGAGATGCAGGGCCAGATCCCCCAGATGTCTGCTGCTCACCAGCTGCAGGCCATGCATGCCCAGTCTGCAGAGCTGCAGAGGATGGCCATGGAACAGCAGTGGCTGCATGGCCACCATCACTTACACGGTGGCCCCCTACCTGGCCAAGAGGATTACTACAGGTGTGTGCCTGGCGCCAGGGGAAGTTTTACTCATTTGTCGTTAGCTAAACTAGTCATGCAGCTTGTTGGAAATCCTCTTGCCCACACCACAGCCACATATTTTTCTGAATGTTTCTCTTCAACCATATTATCATTTACCTTTTGCCTTTCATCAAACTATACTATTTTGTTATCACAACCTTTATTTGTCTGTTTTGTTTCTATTTTCCCTCACAGCCGTTTGAAGAAAGAAGGTGACAAGCCATCCTGAGTTCTAGATGGTGCGCTAAAACTCCACCTGACAGAATCAAGTATACTTTTTAAAGAGTGTCTGTGTGTCCCTTTGTTTTAATATATTTAAAATAAGAATCCTTGTCTGTCTATATGTTTATTCCTTGTTCCAGCACTTAATGGGATTGTCAAGAGGTTTGTCTGAGATTTTCTTACCAATAGTCAGTAGTGTTAAGACTTTATACTGCCATAATCATCTAATTTATTGTTACTTTACTTATTCAGCAGAAATGTGCGGTATTAGGGTTGGCAGCTTATCGCATACATCAAACTTTGATATGCAGTATGATAGAATTGCTTATGAGGCTCTAGGCTAGCAAGGATGATATTAACACAGCTGATGAACATTGGTTGTAATATGAACTTTTCCTTAATTTTTAAATGGTCTTGTGTAAATTGACATTTTAAATCAGTGTTTGAATGACTGGCCTAACAACCTAGCATGACTGTCTTCACCTTTCCAAAACTAGAGTAGCAAGTTGCGATGTTGTGTCATTAGACTTGGAAAAGTATACTAGATGGATTTTATTCAAAAACTGCTAAATATTTGTCTAAATTCAAAAAATTTATATTTCAAGGTATCTTTTCACAGTGTAACCTAAGCTTTTATTCACTTTGAGACTGTAAATACTACATGTGTAATAGTCTATATTACCAAGCATTATTGATATAGGTTTAATATTCTATATTAAGTATTATTGATCTTACTGTAGGTGTGAATTCTTGCCCCTAAATTCGGCACATTGAAAAAAAACAACATTAGCTGGATACAGTATAGTGTTATAAAATAAGAGGATTGTAATTATGAGCTATTATCTGTGTCACTTTGCACAGTGATGTTAAAACAACGTATTCCGATGTTTTTATGAACACAACGGTGAGACAGAGAACCATGTGATCTTATCATGAATTTTAAAAACTCTGTTCCCTGTTTCAAAATTCAATATTTATGTGAAATAAGAAACAAAAATATTGCATAATTATTTCAATAAATATTTCTGCAATGACAACTTCTTGTCTGTGGTTCTATTTGTAATTTAACAAGAAATTGGTACTGTTTAACTAGAGGCATTCTCTTACATACACACCAGACCTTCTACAATCTCTGCTCTACAAGCTGACAATCAATTAAAAAAAATAGAAAGCTTTGACCATTAGGTTTATTGAACAAAAATATTATTTTGCAAATCTCAACATGGCAACATCCTGCATTGGCCTACTCAATTGTGCAGACATGCTTAATCAAGACCTTACAAGACCTTACCTTTCTGACAACATTCTCATGAACCAGCCTAACATTTAACAAGCAAAGCTTAACATGTCTAACTTTCTTATTGCATTAATACATTCTTAGCAAATATAATGCATGAAGTGTAAAGTGTGTACATTATTGTTTATAACATGAGAACAAACCCATATTGCATGTTAGAATATCAGGCACATGATAACATGTATTAACAATATTTACTAGTAAATGGTCCATATTAAATTCTCAGAATTGTTAAACGAAACAGATAAAAGGGTTTGATCCATGATCAGTCATATTGTATTGCATGTAAGCTTTTATTTTGCTGGACCCGAGGGAATTCTTCTCTGTTGTAGTTCCGTCAAGGCTCATCCTTAGTAGGATCCCTAAGAACATAGTGTCGCAGGTACTGGATGGCTGATATTGCGCTCACATTTGCCAGCAAAGCTAAGAGGAAGTCAAAATCAGGTAATTTATTTATATATTTATATATTATTTATATATTTATATCATTTATTTATTTAAATGTAAGGAATCATTTAATGATTGGAAAAAAAAAGACGTAAAACATGAGTAAATATGATGTATTTATATAAGCAGTTCATACCTGCTTTCCAAGCATCTGCTGCATGCGGATCAGTGGATCTCAGTACCCACGAAGCAATAGCAATGCACACCAAGCACATATCTGACTGCTTCAGGGTGGAAAATAGGCCCTCTTCCTCTTAAAATGGACATATGTATACAGTGGCATATTTGTATATTGCTTACATTCAAATTTGGATGAATCAATTATGATTATGGAATCAATGTTATACTTACCTGATAATGAAGCCGATGTGGGCATACGTTTCAACATCTGCTTGTCAACTACCAGCTCTCTGAACAGTTGGTCGGGAAAAGACGCAAACCTTCTTTGAGGGGACAGTGTGACGACTCCATCGGTTCCCTTGAAAGTGGTCCTCTGGGCTCCGGTAAATGACCAGGGCCCAGACCTTGGACACCAGCTGCTGCCACTAGTATGGAAGCATATTTTTCTGATGGAGAACCAGCTGTTCCAACGGCTAGACCACCCTCTCCTGTTGAACAGAGCTTCATCCACTGCTGCAGATGAAGGGACAGGATCAACCCCCTGAAAGGGAGCTACAGCCCCGACTGGAAGAGTGTTGCTCTCTACGTCTGGTTCAATATGGATTGCTTTTTGATGGATGAGATAGTCTACTTCTGGGAATGCAAGATCTCTAACAGAGGGACGGGAGCATGTGAAGATGGGGATAGGTTTTTCCTTGATAAATTGGGAATCTTGGACAGACAGGAGCGAACCTTCAGATCCATATCGGAAGCAGGTGCAATCACACATAGAAGTCAGTGATCGGTTGCCATAGATACCGACAGTCCTAGAGTCATTATCTGTCTTGTTGTCTTCAAAAAGATACTCAAATATTTCAGGGAAGGATATTCGGTAATTCTCGTCCAGTATATCAGTGTTAGATAGAACAGTTGAGAGTGTTCTATCTATGAGAACGTCATTCACTTTTATCAAAGGGATCTTCTGCATGGAGAGATAATTTGTATGGAATACGCTATTATCTCCGTTTTCAAGTGTTGGTGGGGTGTCTTTGTGAGTGCATGTGAGAGCTTGAACGTTATGCATGCTTTTGCTTTTTTGTATCCCTCTCGCATGTGCAGTTTGGCTGGCTGGAAGACTAGAGGAGTGTGGATCACCCAAACTTTTCTCTACACTTGTACCTTCACTGCCTGCCGTTGTGTTCTCCACTGAGCCACGTGTGGAAGGAGAAACAGCTGTGCTTTGCATGTGAAGGTTAGTGTCCTGAAGGTCAGGACTCGTGTCTCTACTGCTGCCGAGCAGCTGCCAATATTCCTCATCCAAATCAGAGGAAGTGGAAAAATCAACACTTGAGCGATCTGGCTTAGAGTCATCCGGATTGGTGAAGTAGTCTGAGTCTGCAATGTCTGACGGATCTCCCGAAGCGGTATCAGACCACAGACATTCCACAGTATAGCTCTGGGGATTGGTGTCTGTCTGCATGTCTGGGTCATCATCATGTGGCCTTGCTGTGTCATGAATATTAAGTGCTTCTCTGTTGGATTGTTCCCCTGATAGTCTCAGCTGTAAAATGTCTCTTATAGTCAGTTTTTCCATCTCATCCCAAAAGGCAGACATGGCGTATACAGGCCGAGAATGGCCCAGTGATTCAGCATATGCTTCTGGGCTGTCAGCCACAGAGCAAGGGGTCGCTGTCGGATCACAAACTGCAGGAGATTGAAGTTGATCTGTTTCCAAGCTACACAATTCGACAGGCTTAGAGTCTGAAGGTTGAGACATTAAATTGAGTGTTTCATTAGCAGGTGGACATGTCATAGCAGGCTCAGTATATGGCTCGGTATATTCCCTATCGGCAATAGTTTTACAGCCATCACTTTGCAGGTCTTGCGGGGATTCATGGTCATGTGAGACATGTTTAGCAGAATGCACATGCGGTATATCACAGGGAAACAGCATGCCGTCATCTGTGTGTGGAACATTATCTGTCTCACTCAACTCAAATTCATCACATGGTGTAGACAGCAATATGGTGCTGTGGTGAGACTGTTGTTTTACATCCTTTGGTTTATTTTCAGAACAATGGTCTTTGAATAGAGGCCAAGTGTCCTCTTTTAAGTCAGGTGCTGAGGCATAACTTTCACAATCAGAGACGTTGCTTGAGCTGAACTGTTCAGCAGTTTTGAATTCCGTGGACTCCATACTATCCAATGATTTAGTACTTTCACTTTTCAAGATAATTGCATTAGGCAACAAGACAGTTGGATGTCTGGAACTGCAGATATTTGCCAAGCATAATCCTTTACCATTTTCTACACTGTCCAGTGATGTTATATATTGACCTTTAAAATTTAAATTGGATAATGTGGAGTTTGGGGGGTTCTCTGACTGGGGTGCTGCCTCAGATGACGGACATGTTTCCAGTGTTAGAGGTTGTAAAGAACACCCTTCAGAGTCCAAACGTGAAGAGTCTTCATTCATTTGTTTTGTTTCTGTGAGAACTTGAAGCCCAGTGGATGACACTGCAACAGGTGCTCCTAGGTATTGTTGTACTGGTTCAAAGGGCCCGTTGCCACCCTCAGCCTCAGTGCTTTTATTTATCTCTAACGCTGACCTGCATTCAGGTGAGGACTTCTGCAAACCACCACAAGGGGGATAGCTTCTGGGAGTGTTCTTTTTCTTTCGTCTTTTTCTTTGCAAAGGGCTGACATTCACTGTCACAAACCAACGCTCTTTTTCTTTTCTAATTGAGACACTGCTGTCTTTCCCACATAGTGTTTTTTCGGCACTGTATGTGCATGGTATCTGCCTGTCATTCATATCAAGTTCTGCTTTGTGTCCGGTTAGTGGCTCGGATTCCTCTATAGTTATGGCGGTAACAATGTCACTTTGCGTATCTCTTCGCAGATCTGAAAACATTGACATGTCATGGGCTCCATTGTCAGTAGAACATTGGGAATCGTTAGAATCTGTTTGTTGTACAAAGTGTGTCTCATTCGTTGTAATGCCATCGTTTACCATCTCAATGATCTGATCATTCTGTTTTTGTACTTCGTACTTGGTGGGGAGGACATCTTGTCTGGAGCACTCCGGTGGCTCTAGAGGATTGTTATGGCGTGTATGAAGAAATCCCAACTCTTCACAGACAGCAATGAGATCCTCTGCTGACCCCTCCGTGTAAATCTGGTTAATCTGCGAAACCTTTGTATCACATTGTTCTGAATAGTCCTGACTCCAGGACTCATCTGAATCACTTAGGTTGGAGTTCTCAACACCTGCAATGGAGGGCAATAGCAGGCTACATTCTTCACACTCCTCATTAAAGCTCATCCACTCATATTCCACTATGTGGATACTGTGATCTAGGTCGTCCATTTTCACACCTTTACATAGTGCTGCATCTGCAAGCAGGTAAACACAAAAGAACAACGCTTAAAACTGCCTTCAAGGTTACAGTAAATACAGTATCATCAATCAGTCAATGGTATTGTCTAACAGAATGCCCAGGCATTGAAGATTGATTTAGGACAGATTATATAGGTTCTGAGTCTATCCATTTGTTTCTGCACCATTTTATTGGAAGAATCCTCCTGTGTCAACTGTTTGAGGTGAAGATGTATTTCTTCTATGGTGAAAACATCAGTCAATCAATGTCACAGCACCAGGGTGACAGCTTCATAATATGTCCCAACATATTTCATGGCCCTATTCTTGCTGAACAGGTCATGTGACTTGATGATGATGAAGATTCCATCAACATGTTGCACAACAGCGTAACGAACCCAACCAACCATCTCTGAGTAAATCTAAAACACACCCAACCAACCATAGGTTCTCAGAGTTAAGCAAACTGCTAACTGCAAACTGACTCTTCCATTGTAACAAACTCAGTCACCCATTATATATTATAAAACACAATGTTACCAAGAAACATTTTTAAAATGACACATTTTTACAACATTGCTAATAAAACATGTGTGGTGACCATTGCAAAGTATTAAATGCAGCATAAACAAATCATATTTCTCACTCTTTGTGAGACTTTAGTTGAAACGAATGTGGAACAATTAGAAATTAGTATATGTTGTTAAAAACAACATACCGGTATACAGTATAGCATTACTATTTATGTGTCCATGCCCTTTATATGTATATAAAGGGGAAACCTACCTGATGCACACAGATAAATCCTTGCAATGGAAACTTTCTGTGCATTCTTCCCACAGTGACATGCTCCTATGTCCTCCAGTCCGTGTGTCAGACTGGTGCCATTGAACTGTTATAAATAGAGTAGTATGTCCAGTCACATGCAGTCGCGCGCAAGCGTCCTTCCCTTACTGAAGGTGTGATATTTCAGTCTCCCAAAATAGATGAGTTGCTAGAGGTGAGATCAATAATAAAGGGCAGTTGTTTAATTCTGTGATTTTGACTTAATCATCTGTGATTATAATTTGGAAGATTTTTCTCGATATAACAGGGTTATATCACCTTGTGTACACAAGGTGAAATACCATGTTTCTAGTCAGCCACTATTCATATAGACTAGCCATGATATTTGTAAATTCAACCTGTAGACATTGTCTTTCTTCAACTCATTGTTTCCTGTGTTGCAAATTGTTGTGCAGTACATTTCACTATTCTAAGTGGCCAAAGTTTAGCTGGTAAATAAACTGGTAAACTCGGATATAAAACAAACAAAGATTATGAGAAAGGTGCTTTATTTGTGTAAATGGTACATAGCATAATACCCTCAATAAGTTTAAAATATGACACATCTACATCATTACAAATACATCATCCGTAAAAAACTATATGCAATGTGTTTGCTTTCATGAATGGCTAAGCAAATATAAAATACATTTTACAATCACTGGCATGGAACAGCCTCGCTTCTTCATACTTAAAACCTGTTAATGAAGTGAAGATATCATGTCACTTCAAACGTTTACAGTCCAGCAACCAGCCTTACGTTATAAGGTAAAGGCCACAGTAGATTCAAATGACCACACATTTATTACAGCTGACAGATTAAAAATAGTTGTAACCCTTCCTGATATGAGACATAATGGCACAGTAATAACCGCAGAGCATCATATCCTAAAACAATGTTTGGCAAATATTGTTAACAAAAAACAGTGAACAGTTTCTGCCACAATGACTTATCTACACAAAGACAACAAAGACAAGCAGCGCTACATTAGACAGCAACAAACATCCCCTCTCCTAAAACACTTCTTTATGGTTCAACCCGTGGGTTCAACACATACAAACAATAAAGGAATTCAGTGATCCATTAAAGGAATGGACACACACCGTCTTTTCGTAAGGTGCGAAAAAAGTGAAAAAGACATAGAAGTACATTTATAAAAGCAAACGTCTCCCACAGATTGTATTTAATTAACTCATATTGTTTGTCACAAGCATATGTAATTGTTCTGGAAATTAACTTGGAAGTTCAACATTAGCATTATGAACATGCTTATTACGGTGCATTTAGGTGTGTTGATTTTATATTTTCAAGTAAGTAAGTATTCTATAAGTAATAAGTATTCTGAATTTATGTTTTTTCTTTTTTGGACATAATTCAAATTTAACACCCCTCTTATTTAAAGGCCTATATGTAAGCCAGAACAAAGACATTACGTTTGTCATTAAAATGTTCTAAAAAACTTTACAGAGATGATGTGTGTTGTGAAAAGCAATAAGCATGGTTTACTTTGATAATCAACTATAACCTTAACTTGGATTGTAATCAATCAATGGATTATAATACATTCATCTTTGTTCAGTGTTTCAAAGTGCATAAATAAGTTAAAGTAAAATACTATGTAACACCCCAAATAAATACACCCCCAAAATAAAACCAAGATTTTAAAAAAATATAGAAAAAATAACATTTAGGTAATGATCAAAAACACAATACAATGAGCCATTACCTGAACCTGAACAAAATGACCATTCTTCTTGGTTATTTTGGCCTGATTAAATATTTATTCTTCCAAAGAATAAAATAAATAGCAAAGCATTCCCCTTCTCCATTTGTTTTAAATACTCGAACTTGTTATTTGATATACAACACAACTAGGTGGAGCAGTGCTGTTGGCTGCTGCCACATGATTACATCCAGCATAAAATTGAAATGCTTTACAGTGTATAACTGTTTAGTTTGCTAAACAGTTATACACTGCCCAATAGCAAAGCCCAGGCAGCTTACTGAAAGCCTTTGGAATAAAGAATTCAGCTGAGCACATTCATAACAGTCAATCTGTAAGGTCAGAAGCAAAGATTCCCTTATTGTTTTGAGATGGGTTTGACCATCATCAAATAGTAGCATATAATAGTGGGGATACTTTGACTGTATAACTGGGTCCTTTGGCCCTGTAATGGGCTGATATATATATTGTACATTGGACTCCTTCGTCATTAAACATGTGCTTTGCAAGGAGATTTGTGTCCAACGTTTTGTTAGAGAATAATGCACAGCCCTCACAATAAGACTTCAGTATAACACATTCTTTCCTTTTGGGGGATCATCATATAAAAATAAAAGCGCAACTAAAATCCTGAGGCTTTCTTCCTTACTAGCACCAACTGGATGGTCAGCGCTACATGTTGTACACTTTGGTGGTGGCTGTAGTGGGAATCATGGCTGCCTCGGACGCTCGCTCCCGCCTCACATACCTCTGCTTCCTCACTTTGACAATAAAAGAGTGCATGATTCAATGTAATGGTATAACACGTACATCAAAATTACATTAAAAAAACCCATATTAAACCTGCACTATGTCACTTTTCTACTGCAGCTATTTATTCCATTTATTCCAAGTAACACCAAATCTCTCAGGAATAAAACACACCCATCCACAAATCCATCCAGGGAGTTTTTCCTCTATGAATCTTTTATTCTGGTCAACTTTTGCCTAACTGAGAATCTGAGATTTTTGTCTGTAAATAATATACATGTAGCTATAATTGTTACAACTCAAGCCACTAATGGGAAAACTTGGGAGAAACATAGGACAGGTTTAAATAAACTTAAACTAACTTTTCTTTCTTATCTTTTCATAATAGTTTTGGCCTTTCACTAAGATTTGTCAGCATTTACATGGTAGATTTAGTACAGATATTAAATAGTAATGAAGACCAGACCATCACTCTCTACTCCCACACTAATCAGGGTCTGCCAACACATGTGAGAATGCTGCCTGTCTTATGAATCAGACCATACCATCCGGCGGGTAAGAAGAGGGGGGGGAAGAATATTGTATTTCTGTATTTTGACGCCAAATGGAAATATGATTATTCTATTCTTATTATTATTCTTTTTCTTATTATTATCATTTTTATTTTCTTTCAGATTGCAATCCATGAGGCCTCTGTAAATACTTTCAACTTGCAAAATCAAAAAGAGCTCTTTGAAACTTAATTCTGGATTTAAGTTTCTTCTCTTCATACACCAGAACACTTTCAACCCACTGAGCTCCATTCCTTAAAATGTAGGGGTAACACCAGGGGTGTCAAACTCATTTTCACCCCGGGCCACATCAGCATTATGGTTGCCCTGAAAGGGCCGGTTGTTACTGAAATTTACATTACATACATATATACAGTACATTTTAGGATTATTTATAGATCTTTTTGTAGTTAAACGGCGATATGGAAACATTGCAATCTAGCGGTAGGATGCCGTCATTTCGCGGGTCACAAAATCGACATGCATTGTAGGAGATTTAGTGTATGGTCCCTGTACGCTGCAAAGCAGCATAGACTTTTATTTTAAGACAATTAAGCTCTCGCGGCCTGCATAAAATGACGTAGTGGGCCGGATTCGACCCGCAAGCCTTGAGTTTGACACATGTGAGTAACACCCTTTGCCCACAGTTTAGTATCAAAATGTATCATCTTCCACCTCAACTTCAAGGTACTTCAACTTAAAGTAAAACGTCCCTTAGAAAGCTGATGTTTAGCTGATGCTGTGACCATCTACAACACTGGCAAAACTTCCCTAAAGCTGAATAGTTCAACCACCATGTTTCAACCTATATATTGATGCTATGTTACATTAGCCTCTCATTCCCCCATCTGCCAATTGTAACCAGATTGTTGGATTGATTGATTTGGATTAAACATGTCTGGTAAAACATGAGGCTACACTTACCTGATGAGGAGGGTATCATGACAGCCTAAAGAAACATATTGACAGTCGCTATTAGTCATGTGTCAACTGAAATCCATTCAGATGTATAAACAATTGAGCAAAAGCACTAAGCTAAACCACTTCTTACAAATATAATGGGAAATGTACAGTATTTCCATAAAATGCTACTGCTACTTTCCAAAGTTGATTTTACTCGATATAAAGAGGTGTCTTAACAGTTTATGCATAACCAAGCAATTTGAATAACTGTCCATTTGAAATACCACAAAATGGACTTACCGTCTCACTTGGCTGGAATATGCTGAGAGCTGAAAGTCACAAAACAAAGAAAGCAAAGACATTAACAATCAAGGCTTTCACAACAGCAACTATACCATACTGTGGAGGCCGTTGTTTTGTTTCAGTACCGTTTGATTACAGGCTCAATGCAACATCAGCTCACCCTTGTTGCGTCGGTAGAAGACGTTGGGCAGGCGGTGGGAGCGTTTGAGGTAGAAGAAGGAGGCGACAGACAGAATCAGGAACAAACTGATCAGTAGAGTCCCTAGAAGCAGAGAGGCAGCCACACCCGGCCCTCCTGCTCAGAGACACATGGAGAGATTATTAGCAATTATCATCACATTTATTATTAGATTACTTTGTTGTTAACCTCTTTTAACTTGTAAACCAATGTAAACCATTACATTTATGATTTGTTTATAGGGGTTTTTAACCATATAACAATTATGGTAATACAATAACGCAGTATAATAATTACTAATGGTACTACTTATTTACTTACAGTCACAATATTTGCATTATGAAATGATACAAAAAAAGAAAGAAAAAAAAGAAAGTGCCTACGTTACACGTGATAATTGACAACATACAATATAACAGTCCATAAAATGTGCATGTCATGAAAATAGTCAATGAACCAAAATGTGTGTTCTCACCAATTTTAGGAATGACAGTAGTAACTGTTGTGTGATTTTTTCTTTCCACGGTGTAGTCTATAGGTGCATACAAAAAACAATGTAATTGTCTCCTTTTTTTATCTGGTAAAATATATCAATTCCCACAAATGTTTACTCCCTTACTGTAACTGCAGGCTGTTGAATTCTCCAAGTCCACAGCTGCTGGGTCACAGTATATGCAAACTGTATTGGTGTTTTCTAGGAAACGTAAGTAGCATCCTAAAAAAGTGGAAAGGCAGAACTTTAGATATAATAGTCTTTTGCACATATAGTACTAGTCTTGCTACTACACAAAAACTATGTGTAGTCGCAAGTATGACAAACCTAATGACGACCGGTCATGACATCTAGGAAATTAGCCATTATGGTCCTACTTTACATTATAGCCTGGCCTGTTTGGCATGTTACATTTTGATCATATAAACATCAGTATTGAAGGCAATGCCGTTCGTTAGTTCATTCATTCATACAGGGCTAAATCTGAATAGTTATGATGAAACTGAAACAATGAGGTTTACCTGGCTCGCAATGAGTGTCGTTTGAACATGAACTATTAACTCTTTGTTTCTCGCCACAGCACTCTAGGGAATTTTGATGAAGAGCCTATATAAACAGAAATGCATCCTCAAATTAGCAATACTAAAGAAACTCGAACAGTATGGGCCTTAATCTAATTGACATGCATTACCTTGGTCACAGGTGTCTCAGGTTTTATAAGAATCACAGTCGCAGCTAAGACCAAAAGCGACGTCAGGGCCATAATCAAACCTTTTAAGAGCAAACAGAATTACATTAGCAAAGGACTTATCACTGACATCGCCACAATGGTAAACAATTGCTAGGCTAGCAACCCAAACACCTGTCATAATTTGACATGATGGCTGCAGTAGAAATGCTTGTATAATTGAAATTGCGAGCTTAGCTAATCCATATATAGGCACTTGCTGTGGAAAAACAAACGTACTATATCAATAATGTGTCCAAATAAATACCTCAAGACGAATGGCAGTTGTACGATTTGTATCAGGACGCATAACCATGAACACACTAAGCAGGAAAACTCAACTTGTCACGCAGTTGGGACTCCGCAGCACAACAAACCAAAGCGCTTCCGTTCTGTGTTTCAAAATAAAAGCGTGACAACCTCTGCCGGTCTGCACAGGCGTAGCCTGGTAGTCTGTTTTTCACATGGTTATCAATTATGCTCATAGTATGAAATACATCAAACAAAAATCGTTTTATTTCCTGACTCTTTCCTGATTATTTGAGGTTATGGATGTCTATTATATATTTATATATTTATATTTGATATGCTACGACTGTA
>OMNS01001013.1:0-11715 GCA_900303225.1 Laemonema laureysi | reverse complement strand
GTCTTAAACATAGATACAAATAGTACTTTAAATACATTAAAACAAAATATATATAATACAATTGTAAACTTTCAAGTGAAATGACAACATGTACAACACACACATATAAACCAAGAAAAGTAATAGAATAAATCAAAATAAAAACATACAGTATATTCATGAAAGGTATTCATGAAAATAATTAAACTATGCGTTTCTTCATATAAATGGTAGCCCCTACCTATGTAACCTATGTATTTCTAGGTAATTAAATCCCAATAACTTTTCAATTCATATTATGGATAACAATCGTATCGTCTCCATTTTCAATATTTAGTCAAATTGCCTCAACTCAAAAAATATTGAGCACATCTCGACCGAACACCGAAACTATTGCTCCGGTCTGTCTTGCCTGCTAGTGGTTATTATTATTGTACAAGTAAGGCAGTGACTACCTGCTGCTCCACACAGTGGAAGAATAGAACACCATGACGACCGATGTACACAAGCTTTGTGTACAGTCTAGAGGGCCGAGACACAAATACATACAACCCTTGCACACAAACACTTGCGCAATACACCCATGCGGAGTGAATATGTTTGGTTACTTTGCAGGATCATAATCGTACCACATTTGCATACATGTAAGGTAAGCAGTGCTGCGTTTTAACTTGGATGAAACCTGTTGACAACATGTAGTAACTGAAGCCTACTTACAGATCCTAAATAGAAACATAGTAAACGCTTTGATCCAAAGTGACTTACAGTGAATTCATATATGTCATTAAGGTAGGGGTTAGGTACCTTGCTCTTGGATGCCTACAGGTAGCATTGGGGATCGAACCCATTACATTTGGTTGGTTCACTATCCTGGCCCCAGGATAGCATCAGAGAAATTAGAGTGCTACATGTCATGTGTAATGTAGGCTACATGGTCATTGAAATACATTTCATGACAGTAATTGTAGACTTGAACTTGGCAGTGAGACTAATGAATGAACAGCATAAGGTGAGTCCCAGGGACAGAATGCTGACAGAAAATGCCCACCTGGTGCATCTGTCACGTGCACGCCCACACCACGGGCTGTTCTCACGTGCACGGCCCTATGGGGAACCCCCGTCCATCGCAGGTAAGTACAGTACATTCTCTATGACCGCATCATCAATATACAAACATCGTCTTGTCTCTCTATTCTACCATTGGTCGCCCTCTATTGATTGTGTTTGGTTACTCTTGTCTTGTCTATCTACAATTGGTTATACCGGTTATATTGTCTATTCTAGGGTTGCTGCTTTATCCCGACACGCCCACCAAGATGGAGACGACGTCGCACATGGCGTTCTGCCGTAAGCCAGTCCCACTGCCACAGAAAGGACCGCATTTGCACAGTGACCTTAAGCGAAATGGTAAACAACTGAGCAGCGAGTGAGACGGCGGTGCGCGTGCAGCTGATTGGACAAGTGAGTTGACCATGACGTTATTTATTGCCCTATAGGAGAGTCGGCATCCCGTTCTAACTCAAGAATGGCGCCACCTACCGGCCACACGGCAAAGACCAGGGCCACAAATTCAGCGCCGCCCAGGGGCGAGGGTAGTGAGAATCCAGAAGGGGAGGACGGGGAAATGGGCAACAGCAATGCAAACAGCAACGGAAGACAAGAGCAAGGCACAGAGGAGCCGATGAAGTCTCTGTACCAAAAAGACTTCCCTCCTCCTCTTCCTCAACATCCATGTAGAAGGAGGACGCCTGCTCACCCACAGCCAGACAACATCGCCATCAACCCCTCGCTCAGGTCGGGCCACATTTGCAGAGATCCAGGATGGTGTCCTCAGGAGCAGAGACAGACTGTTTCAGAGTGTTTCTGTGTGTGTGTTGCTTTACAGGATAGAGTTCTCCACCATCCAGAAAGAGACCTATCCTGGTTGGCCCGTAACCAAGTGCGGAAATCGCAGAAGAACCAGAGCCACCGCAACTGGACGGGCAAACACCACTTCCTAAGTGATGATCCATTTGGAAAATACATCCATCGATATGCAGCCTCCCTTAGAGGAAACATTCTAAAAACAAATCGTTTAACCTGTAATCGGACAAGTATCCTAATGTAATGGTTGACTAAAACAACACACACGTAAACATAAAAAACATGCCAAACCTTTTATTTGAAGACAATGTAAATAAATGAAAAAGTGTTCAGTATCAACTTATCGAAAATGTCATTATAAAAAGACTAAATCCACCAAAAAGTTTTCATCTCCGGTCTCTGTGTCTGTGTTTGTCACTGGGTCGTCTGTCCTCCCTCTCTCTATCAATACTTCTGTACTTTTCTCTGTACGAATCTTTTCCTCTCGCTCTGTCGCGCTCATCCCTCGATCCTCTGCTCCCCCATTCAGCATCTCTCTCGTGGTGCCTTGTGGATTGTCCTCTTTCTCTCTCTCTGTGTCTGTCTTCTCTTTCTCTCGAACCTCTATCCCATTCTCTGGCACCACCTGTCCAATCTTGCATTTGGCCAACTCCAAGGCTGATGGGTTTGCGGAAGGGTCTGTCCTTCCCACCGAAACGCAACTGTCCCGACTCCTTCTTTCCTCCTTGTCCGCCGCCGAGGCGTCGCGGGATCCAGCCTTTTAGGGTCCTCTCTTGTTCGAAATCCACAAAAAGCTCGTTTTGATCCACCACTAGTTTATTGGCTTCCCTGCGTGCGCGGACGATCGATCTCTCCTCTTTATACTCAATGAATGCATATCTTTTGGAGAAGCCGGTCACAACGTCCCTTATCAGTCGCAGCCTGTTAATTGGACCATATTTCGAAAACACTTCTTGCAATCTCTCCTCCGTTGTCTGAGGGTTCAAGCGGGCGACATACAAAGTAAGTAGTGGGTCCCCGACAACGCCTTTATTAGGTTTGTAGCGGGCAAACATAGCCCTCCATACAGCCCGGTCATGGGGCTCCAGGTCTGTGCCATCGATACTGCCTGCCTTGAGCGGGTTGTATACATTGGCGATTGGACTCCACTCGTTCATTTTTGTTAGCAATTGCTCACCACAATTTGAATAAAACCGGATGAATGAATAAACAGCTAACTGGCGAGAAGAACAAGAACACCTACCGTGCTGACAAATCTATGAAGAAAACAGCGCAGAGGAATGTGCATCAACATAAATAGTCCGCGGAGGAACAATTCGTATCTCAACATGGTTCCTATGTAAGGCACCAAAGGCACCGTTTACCTTTTGACTTTGTATTGTGTCTCAAATATAAATATGCATAATAAGCTTGTGAGCACATGGTGTATTGAAATGTTGACTATCCTTTACCCTTACCCTTACCTGTTTGAAACTATTGAAAACATTGAGTATCTATTTGAATTTAAAGTAAGTAAGTAAAAACGTATTCAAGGCAGAATTTGGACAGGTTGATTCATTATTGCAATTTTAAATGTTTTTATTTTGTAATCCCACACCAGGAATTTCGAATTAAACTCTGGGTGGGTATACACATGATCCAATGTGGTGTTTCTATTATTTTTTTTTTAGATTAGGGTTAGATAACAATAAATTAAATTGTAATCCGCATTTGTTTCAATAAGTCATATTCAATAATAATGGTAGAATATTGGATCGATGTTGGGGAACAGTATGCTAACCTGCATATTACTAAAAGTACACATATACCTTTTGTACAATAAATCACTTGTTAGGGTTTCAGCACAAATTTAGCGTTGGAACTACACTACATTGCAAGAATTAGATCACATTGTGCACAACAGTTTACAAAAATCATCATTTAATAAAACCTGTTTCGGGAACAATCAACATGTATACCATCATCTCTGACTTCAATCAGAAATGCCCAAATAGTACAAAATCAGTGTGATGTCATTGTTGGTGGAGTGAACCATGTTCATCAGTCCGTGTATGAAACGTGCACGAGCAGCTCGTGTTTAGAACCAAGATGGCCGCTAGGTGAATAAGGCCCATTGTTTGGACAGTAGTCGAGAGGTTTTGTTCCATGCGGAGGTCTCTACATGTCCTCCACGCTCCACTTGTAGGCCTCCTCCTGTAGGGCACTCTTATCCGCCATGCGGGTGTAGCGCTTCTGCTCAAACCCATTAGACCTGACACACAGAACAACATAATTTAGTAAGAGTACTTGGTTAGCATTTATAATTGCATTATGAGCATTGTTATTGATTGATTAAAATTAAAGAGCACGTAAGGGGTCGGGCATGTTGCTCAAGGACATGGTCATTGGGGATCAAACCCAGAACCATACACACAGTCATACCTGTCAACTCCATCCCAGCGATATCCTGGTTGAAGGTTGAAGCGGTTGGGTGGTGGTGGTGGACCTTTATACCTCGGCCTCTCTATCAATCATCCACAACATATGGTGATTATGTGCATTATTATGATAATGTGATTATGTTACAATATTTTGGTGCTTCTTGGTAATGACATTTGACGGAAATGCCATTCATTGTTTGCCATTCAAAGACTTCTTGTCAAGCACCGTGTATTGCAGTTTATTGATAATGACTTATGACTATTCTAATGAAATAATGAGGGTGAATCTGACCTTTGACCCCCTGTAGTTTAGCATTGCGGTCCTTCTTGCGTCGCAGCATGGCAGCCATGGGGTCCCCCTCCCTCTCCTGCTCCCGGAGCATGCGGTCCAGGTCCTCGTCATCGCGTTGCCGTGCCATCGGCTTCTGGACCTCATGCAGGGCGTCCGTGATTTTCTGCTGGTACATCTGGCCCTGAGCCAAGCTGTGTGGGAGCACGTGCACACACTCAGCCAGGTACACTAGATCAAATGTGTGCCTAGGTCTCTCGACCGAGAGAGAACACCGAGTTGGCTAGGTCTCTCGCCCGCTTCCACACGCAGTTCCAAGTGCGACTGGCCATCTTGGTTATAAATGCCAGAGAGAGAGAGAGAGAACTATAATACAAGGTCCCTCACCCTTTTCCCCACTGGGCGTATTTCTCAGCCTTGGCTGCTTTCTCTCCATCCACCCTCTTCTGCTCCTCTCGCTCTGTCTCCAGATCCCGCTTCTTGCCGCTCTTGTCTCTGAACACGGTCTTCGCATTACGAGAGTCCTCTGGAAAAATAGTAGAGATTCGTTCA
Source organism: Laemonema laureysi (assembly GCA_900303225.1). Classification (NCBI taxonomy): domain Eukaryota; kingdom Metazoa; phylum Chordata; class Actinopteri; order Gadiformes; family Moridae; genus Laemonema; species Laemonema laureysi. The sequence continues at coordinate 6,612 of OMNS01001013.1, read as the reverse complement.
ACCAATAGGAATACAGTTCGCAAACCATAACCGTCATTATTTCAAGAGTTTTCAGCCGGTAGTTAGCAAATCTAAAGTTGATTGTCATTTTCCCCAGACCATTTCAACAACAGACATTTCAATAACATTAAAAAAACACCTTCTAGTGGTTTGTTGTTTTTCTCTCTGCGTCGGTTCTCCTCCTGCTCTTTCCGTAGAACGTCGATGGAAACCAGACCCGCTTTACCTCCAGAGAGCATGCCCTGCAACATTGGAAAGCAGTCAAATACACCCCGATTTAAAAAGGTATCATTTCAAACCTGCCCTACACTGTCATTGGTGGAAAACACGCTAAACACGCTCACCTTTGATTGGTCCTTCCTGCGTGGGGGGGACAGATCGTCATCTGACCCCCGGCCCCGCCTAGCCCTCCTGGGAGGAGACTGGTCAGAGTCAGAGCCCTGGCCGTTCTGAGCTCTTCTCCTTGGAGGTGATTGGTCAGAATCAGAACCTGGCCGGGACTTCCTCCTGGGAGGTGATTGGTCAGAGTCATAATGCCTGCCCTTCACTGTCTTTTTCCTTGGAGGTGATTGGTTGGTGTCTGCATTCCCAGCCTTTTGCGTTTTTTTCCTGGGAGGCGATTGGTCAGAGTCAGAATCGTGCCGGTTCTGAGCCTTGGTTGCCAACGGTGACTGGTGGGAGTCTGTTGAACGTTTTTGACTTGATGAAGAGTTGGACTTTTTCCTGACTGGAGAAGGCTCTGATGAAGAAGAATGATAACACAAAACACAACACAAAAGTCGTTCTTTGAAAGAGCCAGTTGGAATAAGAAGCGGACTAGATAAACCAGTTAACAAGTAAAAATATGACATCATACTCAACATGTGAACTTGTAACTAGTATCACTACTGCTGCATCCTCATGTACCTTTGTCAATGTATACTTGCCCTGATCAATAAAGTACTTTTTTATCTCAAGAACTGCTATTTTCACTGAGTGGTCTGGTCCAACAACCTGAACATCCTGTGGTCACTTGTAAAAACAGTATAATAAATTAAACGACAGCCTCGGGTGAGCATAACATTATTCAGAGGCCTCACCTCTGCTGTGTCCCTTCTGCTGTTTCCCTGGATGCGGTCTCCTAGGCGATACGTCTGGAGAGTCATGGCGAGTTCTCCTCAAAGACGCCGCGTCAGGGGAGTCCGGCCGCATCTTGCTGAGAGGACCGGCTTCTGGCGAGTCGTGTCGGACCAGTTTCCTGGCCATAGGCTCTGGCGAGTCGTGTCGGGTGGGTTTCCTGGCCATAGGCTCTGGTGAGTCGTGTCGGGTGGGTTTCCTGGCCATAGCCTCTGGTGAGTCGTGGGGAAGGTCCTGGGAAGCCAATACATTGTACGCTTCACCACCGTCCTCCTCACCGTCCTCTGTAGACTTGGTTTCATCATCTAACGAGAAGAAAATGTGCCTTCAGATACATGTCATTGAGGAGCAGATAGGGTTAGGATGCCTGCCGGCAGGTTGCGGGCATTGACCCAGTACCCTTTGGTTGGGAATCGAACAAAATACTCTACCCACTATCCTGGAGGATTGGTCTACCTCCTGAGTTATGGATGTCACATTAATTGGGTGGGCTTCATAAAAGTGTAAACTTCATTACCTCCCAGAGTCCTCCACTTGTTGCTGGTCCTGAAGGCTTCCAGTCGCTTGACGTCCTCCGGCCGCTCATCGATCACCTCGGCAATCTGAGGAGACAAACAAGATTTACGTCTCATATCAGGAAACTTATAATGCGCAAAAACATGAATTATAGCTTTCTCCATTCAACCGAAGCCAACATGTATTCTACGGATATATTATATTGGTAGTGATGTTGGGCAAACTCACCACCGGAGCCTCTTCTTCGTCCTCTTCCAGATCCTCTTCTGGTTTATCGACCATCTGCTTCCAGTCGATATCATCATCCACTATCTTTAACCTAGAAATACAGATAGACAATGTTGTTTATTTGAGTTATTCTCACAACACGACCACCAAAGTACCCTATGATCGTACGCGAGTAGAGAGCTAAGTTGGGCTAACACGCTCGTTTTTTGGCAGGCAGAAAACCGGAATACTTACCCCCTTTCAGGTACTTTAATCCGTTTCTTTTTAACCTTGCCTTTGGACTTCTTAACATCATCTCCTGCAGATAAATATCGTTTCAGATACTCAGCTTTTGATAGCTCTGTTCCTTTCGTACTGCCAGTGAAAGCCGCCATTGCTACGTGCGACTGTTGTCGAAAACTACGGAAAGCGCTAAAAGTCAATTTCAGGAAGGGCCAATTTGGCAATTGATGAACGCGAACATTTTTTTGATAATACTGTTAGAATGGTCAATTGAATTGAATAACACAATGGTGATGATGTTAGTGATTGAAATAACAGACACAACAACTGGGAGTAAATGATGTTTAATTAATACCAGATATGGACGACTTTCATAATGGTTAGGCGGTACTATAGTTAGCTGGTACAGTGACACATGACCTCCCCTCTCTCACACACACACACACACACGCACACGCACACGCACACGCACACGCACACACACACACACGCACACACACACACACACACAGGCATGCCCTTCTCCAACATATTCATTCTGTTGGTTATGCTTTTAACTAGTGAATTCCAAATGATATTCTCTTACTATATTAGAGACCAAGCAAGGCCAACAGGGCTAAAGCCTAAGGGACATCCAATGGAGGCGTGACCTAATGTTTGTGCGTGAGACGCGTGTGTTAGTGGGGAGAGAGCCCCCATCCGAGGGCGTGGCTTAACACCAGCATCACCGGGCCAGAGCTCCACGCCCAGGATCTGTGCAGGAAGACGCTGAGCGCTGAACATTGAAGCAGCTGATCTGCAGACATACAGGACAACAACAACAACAACAGGTCTAATAAATATGAAACAGGGTCTACTAAATAACCAAACATCTATCCAACACTGTCCTTCTCACTTGAATGTACGTGTGCGTGTGTGTGTGTGTTTGTGTGTGTGTGTTGTACTGTATGTAGGCCTACTGTATGTATGAATGTGTATGTATGTATGTATGCATGCATGTATGTACGCTACTCCAATACTCTCCCTTCGCTCATGTCTGTGCCGTACCTCTCTCCACATAGATGGACGCCACCACCCGGGACAACTTGCACATGAAGGTGGTGTTGTAGGGCAGGGTGTGGGTGAAGCCACTCAGGGTGAGTCGGTAACCGTAGGGCTCCAGCACCTCCACGTAGCTGGCCTCCCTGAAGCGCTGCTCTGTGGTGGAGCCCGACACGTTGGTGTTGATCAGGGTCTCCTTGGTGCCCGACGACCAGGAGAACTCGTAGCTGTTGATCTGGCTGGGTCTGGGCTTGATGCGGCAGTCCACCCTCAGGTCGTCATCGTCCTCCAGGCACACGGACACCAGGTCACACCGCACACCTGGGACCAGCAGGACTGGAGCACCAGGGGGGAAGATGTTGGATTTGTATATTGTGTATTTTCTCTCTGATGTGTTGTGCATTTGATGAAAATGTTGACCTTGAATTCATCAAGTTGTGTTTTAAAAAAGGGCTAATTTCACTGGAAATAAAACAGACATTTTACCCAAAGACACTTCCAAGTGAGGCAGAGAATGATGACAACATACAATAATATATGATTAGCTTGTGAAATGCTATCTTACCTCCCAGGACTCCAAATACCAAGATGCACTGGACCATGTTGGGGCTGATGGATGTACATTAAGCATGGGTGAGAGGGGAGAGAGGGGCGAGAGAGAGAGCGAGAGAGAGAGAGAGAGAGAGAGAGAGAAAGAGAGAGAAAGAGAGAGAAAGAGAAAGAGTTTTTCCCAACATGTATTAAACTTAAACTCATCCAGACCACTTTGAAATTATCCATTTAGAAATGGATCTCATACTGGACGTAATGGAGTTAATGGCTTTGTAATTTTATTTATTTGTTGTTTTTTTTTCCTTTGAACCAGAATTTTTTCCCAATTGGTTCGTTCCGAACAGAAACAGTATTTTAACCGTTCCGGTTTTCGGTTCAACCCCAAAATTGACGTTCCTGAACCGGTTAGAACAAAAAAATAAAGTTCCCGAACCGGTTAATAACATTCCATGTCAGCTGCGGGACATATAAATAAGTTGGCTGATCATTAGGACTTTAAAAGTATATTGTTAGTCTACATAATTTTCGCTCTGAGGAATAACAGACGGTGCACCATCAATGATCAGCATTGGTTCCTACCATGTCATATCTAAGAGCTAATTATCTCCTGACCCTGACTTACATGTATGTCATAGAACTCTGTGTCTGGCCGTATCTTCGAGCTGCTAGAATAGGAGTGAGTCGAGAGCCTATAGCACATTCCTTTACAGTACTCTGACATGCCTCTTCAAATCTAACGATGAGAATGTCTTACCTCTGGTCTAGACGGCGAAACCTATCGGGCTGTGGTAATTAGCCTATAGCCTCGTGTTATTTGGTGCGTCAGAGCTGCAGAATCACCTGGCCTGGCACAGCATCATAGACTGTTTAGCATCGCAATCCTCCTGGCTCAAGGTGGTTGGGATACAGAGGGATGGAGTAGACGAGAGGAGGGCGGGACTAAGGGTGGTCTACAGAGCGCGGATTGGTCCTTCTCCTCTGCAGTGTCCAACGGATAGAGCGGTGAGCAGACGCTCTGAGTTTAGAGAAGTATGAAGCTCAGACTTCGTCATCAGTTTTAGCTGCAGGACGTTACGACCTTCCCGTTTATTTATTTCGTTTCGTCCTCGTTTTTTTGTGCCTATTTGCCTTTATCCGGGTTGCTTTTGCAACAGTAGCCTAAATCACATTCCATTGATATCTGTCTAATATATTAATAATTGCAGTACACAATATTATACGTATCGATACAACTGTCGAAAGTGTCCAACTGTCCAAAGAAACGCTGATTAATTAGATCAAATAGGCCCATACACTTCATCACAATTGTTACATAAACCGTGTTCAAAGAAAGTGAACGTAGCCTATAGTGACATGGGATCGTAGGCCTACATAATTTTTTACATTTCAAGAAACCCCCCAAAGTAGTAAGACCTCATTACATCGCCCCTCCAACCAGAGTTGCTTGCCCCGCCTAAATAGTTGTCAATTAGTTGTCTGGCTGGGAGTGTGGTAGGTCGGGGTTGTGGGTCGGCTGGCTGGGACTGTGGGTAGGCACTAGGCAGGCAGGCAGGCTATCTCGGAAATAATCTGGCCCACACGTTAATCCTCTTTATCCCCGCCAAGCCGTCACCATGCTCAGAGTTCATTTCGGTAACAAGTCAAACAGAAGAATTCAATTTCGGCAACGACAGTAGGAATATGAGAGTTTGGAAATATAATACTCAGTGTTTAAACGCTCTGCTTTGGCTCTGTTTCACCTTGTAACCCACAGGTAGGCCTACAGTGAATCGGACGGTGTATTATTGTTCGTATATTATTATTATTATCATTACTGGACACACAGGACGAGCCTCTGTCCCAGTCACCTCATCTGAATCAGGGAGACATCAAGCTGGCGTCACCCGAGTCAACTTTGGGAATTTAGCGTCACCAGGAAAACTGGCATCGGCGATTTGGGCATGGAAAACACCGGATTTGGGATATTCCTGATAACAATTTGCGCTTTTCAAGGTAAGGAGGCTTATAACTTCGCTATGTGTGACCTGGGGAAGTGTCTGCGTGGTAGCAGTTGTTATTAACTGAATGCTATTGTTATAATAAGTAAGTGCTTACTAAGTAAAACATAAAATACTTAGGCCGACAGTAGAGGTACGCTATATAGGTTTTAGGTTGTATTTTATTTTTCATATATCGATTTGAACCAATAGATTTGCAAGCTAATTGGTTTTATTGAATACATAGTGGTGAATAATATTTAATGTCTGTCGCCAATGGGTTTATTCCTAATTTTCACTCATGTGATCCTATGCTCATTTGCTATGTTGTTTAACACACTCCGCCGTCAAGCCACGTGTATAGCATTAGGCCTAATATATTGTAAAAGTTAGTTGTGTGAGTGTGTACATAGTGGAATGAAACAAACACTTTTCTTCCAAGAGGCGCAGCTGTGGACATCTAGGGATTCCAGTTGGACACCATTTGTACAGTGAATGAATGGACTGCAGGCTGGTTACTGAGACAGGTGCAGTGGTGGTGCTGGTGGTCGCGCCTCAGCCCGAACCAACCCCTGCAGCTCTATATGAGTTGAGTGTGTTGGTAATAATGTGTGTGTGTGTGTGTGTGTGTGTGAGTTATGTAATAATAAGAGAGACAACATGTGGATGTGTTGATCTGCTGTGACATCTGCTCTGATTGCTTTTTTCACTCACTGCAGTAAACCCCCAATACACACAAAAACACACACACACACACACACACACACACACACACACACACACACACACAGCTGTACATCTCTCTCACACACACACACACACACACACACACAGTTATACATCTCTCACAGACACACACACACACACACACACACACATACAAAAGAAAAAAAAAAAAAGCACACACACACACACACACACACACACACACACACACACACACACACACAACATGAAGTGT
>OMNS01000961.1:8025-28190 GCA_900303225.1 Laemonema laureysi | reverse complement strand
GCACACACTCACACACGCACACGTACACACACACACACACACACACACACACACACACACACACATGTACATGCACACGCACGTGCACGCACATACGCACACACACGTGCATGCACACGTACACCCTCATACACACACATGTACACACACACACACACACACACACACACACACACACACAATGCTTGTGGCCATGTGTTGTGGCCCGTAGCGCAACAGACCACAACACAAAGGGAGATCACACGTAAACTGTTTAACATGATACATTTATTAACATAAGCACAAATAAGTGAAAACTTGAAGTTTCAAAAGTTTCAAAACTTTATTGTCCATATGCAGGCGTAGAGAATTTGTCTTCAGCTTGGATCAGACTCTGTAATATAATACAATGCAATGAGGTTTGTAAGTGTAGAGTCAGTAGTGTGCGTTGTGTGGTTGAGGATTTGTGTGCTGTGAGGATGTTGTAAAATGCTCAGGACAAAAGGAACAGAGAGAGAATATCCCCCATTGCAGGTGAACAGTTCTGTATATTTTATGATTATTATGATGATAAGGAATTGTCATTACACGGCAACGTTATCACACCAGATTTGACTACTGCTGCATTTACCTTTTGTCTCCCACACCCTGCTCACAATGAAGTACATTACAGATGCCATTCAAATGTGCATTGGACACTAGCATTGAGTAAGAATGTGGCTGCAAGTTAATGCAGAATGTTTCCCTACAGGGCTGACGCCGAGCCAAACCCCACCACCCTCACCATCTAGAGGTAACTCTTGAAGCTCTTCCCATGTGATATAGTGCAGTTGTGCAGTTTTATGCTGTTATATAACAACAGTGATGATGGTATTGTGCTCTTTCAGCTGTAGGAGCAGTAGAGGTAAGCTATGCTGGTACACAGTCAGCCAGTCAGGTAAGATGTCCAACAGTATGTTTAATAGATGCATGCAGTACAGTACAATAGCTGACCTTTTTAGTGTAGCTTTCTCCTAATCACTTAATAATGCTTTGTGTTTCATCAAAATATCGCATGTATCTTTCTTAAAGAGATTCTTAATCTCAATGGGACCTTCCCAGTGAAATAAATAAAATACGTTAAAAAAATATATATACAAAAATTACTTAAACTTGTTTCTGGTGCTCAAATGTATCTGTCATTGTGGTGTTTACTTATTTTAAACTCATTTCTAAGTTTGTATTGTTTTGTTTCACTTGTTAAGCACTTTGTGTTGCTGACTTGCACACATATAAATAAAGTTTGATTTGATTTGTACTTCATGAACCCTAATGCTCTGTGTTGTAGGTGAAGAACCAGGCCAACGTCTCAACTCAGGATCAGGAGGTAGCACTCAGTCATATGAATTATTCATAAATTAATAAACCAATTAACTGATACATTTGTAATAGCAGGTGGTAGCACACAGTTATGAATTATTCATAAATTAATAAACCAATTTGTTAATAAACATATAATAGCAGGATGTAGCACACAATCATATGTAGTATTTATATAACACATAAACAAATTAATACACATAAAAATATATTAATTTACTTATACATAATCTTATCAAGTATTCATACATTACTAAACAAATTAATTAATGTATAATAGCAGGATTATACACTATTTTATGTTTTTGACCTGGGTTGTGATCTTCGACTTGATGACCACTGACATACGTATGGTATTGTGTTCTTGTGCTCCCGTGCTCAGGGCACCCGTCTCTTGGTGGACTGGAAGCCTGTGGAGAAGAGGAAGGTGTCCTCGGGCACCTTAACGCCGCGCTACGCCCTTCAGAAGGAGAACTGCGACCCGTCCCTTGCCAAGAAGAGCCCCGCTCCTCCGGCCACCGGAGGCAGACCAGAGGAGGGATCCTCGGGTCCGGGCCGGAGCCCAGCTCAGGCACCGGCCACGGGGGTGGCCAAGCCTGTCCCCCGGCTCCCCACACAGCAGGCACCGTGCACGGCTGAGATCAAGACCATCGGGGCCTTCCCCCCGTTGATGAGGGCCGTCTCCTGGGATACCGTGGGCACTCTGAACAGCAGGAATGGAGCTCCGCCCCCCGGGCCGGGGCCGAGCTTCTCCTCTGGTCCTGAAGAGGTTTTCACCTTCCCAGATAAGTCCCGGGACGGCCAGTCCAGGCTGTCAGGGTACAAGGATTTCCCTGCCCAGCCTGTCTCCACACAGAAGCTGTCCAAACTTAGAGAGGTACAATCTGGTTGATGTATTTTATACATACATTTTACTTTTTTAGTTGGACCTAGTTTTGTAGTTTTTGACATTCATGAATTACATGAATGTTGTTTTATGAAATCCATGTGGATGTCAGTTTAATCCCAAGTGAAAATATGTATAATGAACTGAAAACTTTGTTTGTGTACAGGAGCACAAGCTAATGCGCAACCAAAGCATTGTGGGGTCAAAGTTACCAGAATTGAGTGAAACAAGTGAACAAGAAAAAGGTACACGTCCTATACTACGTACTGCATGCATTCTAGATGTCCATCAGCAGATGGCGTAATTGGGAAAACATACAACTCTAAACAGTGTTTTTTCCCTTGTCCTTGTGTGTATGCAGGTAGTCTACCGTCGCCCAGCTCTCCGGGTGCAGAGGATGTGAAGGAGAAGGCTGATTCCATGCCCAACATCTCAGACGTGATGCTAAGAAAACTCAAACTCCACCGTGGCCTGCCTGGCTGGTAGGCCTACGCAGGAGCCGCTTCAGTGAACTTCTAACCAATCACGCCCAAAATAGCTTCTTATCGACTCCAACGGGTCAAACTCATCCTTCTTATGCTGTCAAATGGGAAAAATGTGACTTTGATTAACCGTTTGTGTGTGTGTTTGTTATTTCAGCGCACCCCCACTCACTGAAAAAGAAGTTGAGGTCAGTATCTGTCAACGTATTTACGTAATTCTTCTAAATCTTCTTACAGAAATGTAAAATAACATGAGACAGTTAGATTGGTTGTGCATATAACGAAAGGCCAATGTTTTGTCTATCAGAAATAGTCTCAATCTCAGTAGATTTCTGTTGAAATGTATTGCATATGGTAGATGGTCATTTGACTCCAGATTTAGACATATATAACTCTCCCCTCTTTACTGTAGAATATTTTATTTACACAATTCTTTCTTCTTTGAAAAAGGTTGTGAGAACTGTCAATAGTTATCCTATTGGCGAATTCAACTCTTTCTTATTTAGTCCGGCCTGAATGGAGCGTAGTTCTAACCACAGGAAGTGGATTCTCTCTTCATAATCAAGACTGATGAGAGGCTGTGAGATTTCCTGTTTCTGTTAAGAGAACACAAACACAACACTGCGTGAGTTCTGCAGGCTTGGGCTGTGGCCTCTCCTACTGTTCCCATGGGGACGAGTTGGGGATTAGGACAGTCAGAGGCCATGTATTTCCTCACAACCCCCGGTACCCCGTGTACACTCTGAGAGCGCCTGGAATGCTGCACACAAGGCTTTGATCGGCCCAGCTGTGAGACTTGAAGGGCAGCATTATGGCTTATCTCTTACCCTGTTTTATTTCCGACCTGCTGGGTTTAAAGCAGGTACGATTTGATTGTTGAGCGTAAAGAGAACAGACGACAGCAAGATTTTGAAACAAAATGTCCCCTCACTCTCTGATTCCTTCCTGTTTCCCTACCATTGAGAATTGTTGAATACACACACCTGTGATTGACAGGCAAGATGAAGTCCCTGAACCCAATCAGGGAAGAAAGGTCATTATTGGTCAGAAATTAGCCGGGAGCGGTCTAAACTCTAAATGAGCTCATACAGAGGCAGGGGCGCAATCAACCAGAACAGATATTCTCACAGAGGATTTCACTCACTAAAAGCTGATGGATGGCTATGGCATTTGTAACAAATTACATTCAAATTATAGCTCTCAAATCGTACCTATATTCTCACCAGCTAACTGATGGTAAACATGCACAATGTACACATAATTATGGCTATTCAGTGTAAAATGGTTTTGAAATATACCACGAATATGAGCTGATTGTTTGAAGGACTGGACCACTGATCAATGCCCAGTGAGATAGTGTGTCAAGTTCCAAGTCTCTTAACAGGAGCGTTGAGTTACAGCCAGCGTCACAACACATACTTGTAGACGGACAGCAACTGCAACAACAATCCAGTAAAATACAGAGGTAGTCCAGACAGGAGATCACATTACAGCGCACCAACACACGATACGAATACGTGCTATTTACAGTTTAAGATGCCAATGGGCAGTAGGGACACCATATGTCGCTTGGTCCTCCTAGCAGGCGCCTCTTAAAACAATGACCTGATGTCTCATGAGTTATGACTCATGTCTCCATCATCATCATCATCATCATCATCATCAGCAGCAGCAGTTGATGATGATGTCATTTATCAATACGTATCAATCACTAGTAGTCAAGACGGTTTAACACATCTCTCCTGCTCCACAGAATGCCTTCGTCCAGCTGTCCCTGGCCTACCGGAACGATAACTACACCCTGGAGACGCGCATGAAGCAGGCGGAGCGCGAGCGCCACCTCACAGAGGAGAACACGGAGAAGGAGCTAGAGGAGTTTAAAGGAGCTCTGAAGGTTTCCTCCATCACTTTCACTTTCACTTTCACTTTCAGAGTAGACTTTAGGAGTCCCCACTCACAGGTGCTCTGCTCAAGATAAAATCAGGCTCAGATGCTAGGGTACTGCACATGATGTAGACTAGCTCCAGAATGAGATGGTCCATCTCCAGGGGTTATCCTTTCAATACATACAATTCACATTTCAAATCCTTTTCCCATATTGGCATATGTTGTTTTGTTTTTGCAGTGTTACATTTTTTGACAAGCGTGTTTCATTCAAGCATGTTTCCCCCATTTCTAAAATTGAAATGTTTCATCATCGGTTCTCTGTGTATGGATAAACGGTGCTGTTGGTGGGGTCTCTGTGATAGTTCTTGATGTGGTGGTGGTGGTGCTTGTCGTTGCAGATGACCGCTCCCCAGTGGCAGAACTTGGAGCAGCGGGAGGCCTACCAGCGGCTGATCGAGACGGTGTCTGTGCTGCATCGCCTGGCCACCAGGCTGTCCAGCAGGGCTGAGATAGTGGGGGCAGTACGCCAGGTACCTTTTTTCTTTTTTTTATGTCAGCATTTTTATTGCACACATTGTATTTTATGGTTATGGTTATTTATTTAGGTTGTTCATTGTTCTATTGTGTGTTTTATGTAAAGCACGTTAGACTCCAAATTGTTTGCATGAAATGCGCTCTACATATAATTCACAACCGTTCTACCCGACCACAGGAGAAGCGCATGAACAAGGCCACGGAGGTGATGATGCAGTACGTGGAGAACCTGAAGAGGACTTACGAGAAGGACCATGCAGAGCTGATGGAGTTCAAGAAGCTGGCCAATCAGAACTCCATTCGCTGCTACGGAGGGTCTGTCGACACCGGAGGTGAAGCATCCAGCGCAAAAAGAAAGAAAAAAGAAGATTAGAACTCATTACAACTTTGAATCTTTTTTTATACACTGCCAAAAATACCCCCCCAAAAAAATATCCAAAGAATCATGCACATTGCATATATGTATATATATATATATGTATATTCCAAGATAAGACTATAATTTATGACATATTGGAACTGGAAGGGCTCCATAGTGGCGTGCATACCTAATATGGGTGTGTGTTCTGTCCTCATAACCCTGTTTTTGTTGTTCTTGTTGTTGTGTGGAATAAAGACGATGGAATCCCCCGCCCATCAAGGTCCATGTCCCTCACACTTGGAAAGGTGAATTCAGTTATTCAGTATGCATGTCTTGTGACCATTCAAATGTCTTAATGTGTTTTGCTTACAGACACTGCTCCTTTTAGCCCACATGCTAACATGTGCTCTCTTTCCATCGCACGCACGTCCATGTCACCAGGCGCTGCCGAGACGCAGGGTCAGCGTAGCGGTGGTCCCTAAGTTTAACCTCCTCAATATCCCGGGTCAGACCCCGACTACAGCCGGACCCATACCTGCCCCGTCCTACGGGCCCCCGCAACCGTCTGCTGCCCCTTCTGGACCAACTGGTGGGGCTGTGCTCCCTGTCTTGGTAGGCTCTCTGGGTCCTCAGCACTGCCAACACCACCCAAACAAATATAGTAATAATAATAATAATAATACATTAAACTTGTATATCGCTTTTCTAAACACTGAAAGATGCTTGGCAGAGAGAACACATAGATACGTGTAGAAGACAAGGGGGAAGCTAAAAACTAGAGCAATCATGAAATGGAGGGAGGGGAGAGAAGGGAAGGAGGTTAACTGATGAACGCAAGCTTGAAAAGGTGGCTTTAAAGATGGCTTTAAAGACACTACATGCAAATATGCAAATTAACTGCCATTGATTCATTAGAAACATGATAAGAGTAAGGACTTTTGTGTGTTATTGTTTCTGCTCTGTAGTGTGAGGCAAATGATTTAAAGAGCAACACTCTGCCTACTGAGGCCGCACAACCAACCGAAAGGTAGGTCGCCTTTTACATACACAAAACCACACACACACACAGGGACACACACACATGCACACAAACACACACACACATGCTTACACACAATGGCATGATTGTTGATGTCAGGCGCCTTCTTAAAACAATAGGTCATGCAAAACTGTGCAATCTCTTGCTATCACTGTGCTATCACACAACATTTTTAGCTGCCTGTGGTTTGTTTGTGTGACCTTTAGAATATGTTTCCCAGGAACCATTCCCTGAGAAACCTCAAGTGGCTCGGTCTGTTTATGGGATGAAAGAGTAAAGATCATCCCCACATGACATGCAAATATGCCGTTACGTGACGTAGTCAAGTTTTATGTTGAACTTGACCTTTTGAATTGTTCTGCTGAACAGAACGGCAGCGTTTAAAACACTTTGAAGCGTAGCTTTGGGTGTATATGTCGCCAGTATTCCAACTAAACGCTGCAGCTGAAGGCCAGGGCGGCTCCTTCAGAGGAAGCCGGTAACAACTGTTAAGTGGTTGTCCAATGAGATTTCATTTGCATTTTGCATTTTCATTCGTATTTTTCTTTCAAGACCCTTTCACGCCCAGGATATTTCACTGTGGTGTTTTTTTGTAACCTCACTATTAAGACACGGTTGCGACGCTGTCAAGAAAGAGTGAGTGTGTGAATGCACCGTCCTGCCCCCAGGATCATAATGCTCTAAACAGTCTTCTCCCCTGCCTGCAACAACGCAGTGGAAAGAGTGTGTCAGAGCAGGACAGCGAGCCGGCAGCTCCAGCCAAGCCTGCAGTCAACATGGAGGAGATCCGGGCCGAGATCAGAGCTGAGCTCAAGGCTAAGATGGAGGAGGAAGCCTATAATAAAGGGTAATGCTGTCTCATCAGTCCCTGTGCAACCTCCTCTTACACTTCCGTCATATGGGGACAAGTGTGACATCAAGTAATCACTAGGGTCAGCTAGCCTGCTGTGTGCTGGTGGTGGAGCTCAGGCATGATGACTGACTGGTATGTTACACGAAATGTATAGAACCGTATGCAGCTTATAAGTCATTATCCACCTGTAATGCATTCCTGTTTTGCTGCAAATAGCAAAATGATGACAATATTTGCACCTCAGATATCAAGAGGGACTCAACAAAAGCAAGGAGATCCAGGAAATTAGCGAGGAGCCAGAGAAAGTCCAGGAGACCTTGCTGCAGTCTGGGAACAAAGACGAGGAGAGCGGGAAAAGCAGTTTGGCAAAGAAGTCCAGCAGGTACGCACGTGCGTGTGTGTGTGTGTGTGTGTGTGGTGGTTTTACTTTACAATTTCATGTTTTAGTAGTTGTATTAATATACAATGAATAGGATACTATTCATGCAAAATGTATTTGAATGTATTTAAATTGGTGTATACAAAGTAATTATTGTAAAACTATTAACTCACCATTTATTTTGAACTCTGATGACGCTGTTACTATTTAATGTCATGTCTATGTGATTTAAGCCATTGTTTATGTCTCATCTTCACAGCAAGATGGAGGAGGTTCTTGTTCTTCTCGACCGGTACTGGCCCAAGATTTCCTGGCGTAATCGACCCTTCTGGGTTGCCCTGACACTGTGCCTGGTGGTTTTCCTGGTGATCAACATTTTTACGTACTTAAATGGATACAACAGCAGCCACATGGACACAGCAGAGAAGGCCGTGGCGCAGGGCAAGAAGAAGATCTTTGGACTGAACGTAGCGACGCAGCCCAAGAACCCCACCACAGAATGACAGGACAAACACATCCCATGAAGGAATCATCTTCCACATCCTCACATTACAGCTGGCGTGCATCTAGGACTCTTGGTAGGACTTTGTGATTAATGGATGTAGGCTTGGGAGCTTTAAGAAAAAGAAAAAATATATATATATTTTATATAATTCTGCCGTATTGCTGACATTATTATTTGGATCAGAAACGTACCAAATGAATGCAGATGGTACAGCGATGCTTTGTGTTTAGGGACCAATTACGGAGTGCGATGAAATATATATTTATTTACGGTATTAGATGGAACTGAACGGTGTTAGATGAACGTTAACCTATTGGATTGCTACTTAAATACCACACTTTAGACAGGAGACAGCATGTAGACTCTTAGAGTGTCCTAATGTCTAATCTCTCAGGGCTGGTAGACCATGAAGTTCTGGAGAGATGGTTAGAAATACACCTTCGAGAATGTTTTCACTGTAAGTAAATATAATTCTATGAGATATTTAAGTTGAAATGTAAGCACATTCCAGTGTAGTTTTCTTCAAGTGCAATATTTTGCAGCTGTTGGATCTCATGTTTTGGTCCTCTGAGCGCTGAAATATTTTTCTTTCTCTATGAGTGCACACACTTAAAAACCTCTTTTGCACCTGTGTGTCAAACTGTGTTGTACTTAATGCTGTACCACGTCACCTTTTCAATAAAAGGTGCTTGAAAAACTATCACATAGTGTGATAATCTATATTTTCTTAACTGCACTCTGCATCTATCTATCTATCATGTGACAGTCATAACTCAGTCAGCATGAACGGCTGTATTGCCCCCTTTCCTCTGCTCGTGAAGGCAGGGTTTTTTTTGTACGTCACGCCCGGCACCCGAGTGTCACGGACGCTTAACATCTGACCAGGACACCACGGCTGCTCTCTGGCTCCATCTGCGTCATATCCTGCTGGGGTGGAAACGCGATAAAGCTGTGTCTCATTGGGACGGGCAGGATCAGAAGTGTGACTGAGCCGTGCCCAAAGGGAGGAAATGATTTGAACTTGTATTGTCATAAGAAGCACAAATCCTATTTTATTCCCGTTAACATTAAATCTGTCGTGACGGAATTGCTTTCACAATCATTCTTTCATTCATCTTTTCTCTGAATAATATTGTATTTCTTTGACCTTATTGTTTGACAATCGCAATCTTTTGTGTAACTTTTGAAAGGCCTATATGTCTTTATTATTCAAAAAATATATCCAATGTTGATGTGTAAATTGTCTATGATTTCATTTTTCTTGACCATCATTAACAACAGTATGTAGGGGACTGACAATTTCAACTTTGCTATTTTATGATGCTGTTTTATTTTGAAAACACATTTCTGTGTGTTTTTCCTAAAGTACACGATGGCTTTGAATTCGACCTGTGATTCAACAGGACGTCCTCCTTCCTTTTCCCTTACTCTGGCCAATATCAAAGTGCACACCCCCACTAGAATCACCTCTATTTAACCCCTGGTGTCGGACTCATCTCCAACACCCATTGGTCTTACACTCAGCATGATCACACTCATTTTACTGTTGCTGGTCACTCTCGCCACATCAAGCCTCAGCAAAGGTAAGGAAGGAAAGCAATTTCAAGCAAAGTAGTTTCATTTAGATGTGTAATAGTGGCACGTTTGGCACTTTTATTGTATTTTTTATACATCTTTTTTTTCTTGTACTCTGATCGTAGACTCAATTATTGATGCACTTCCAAAATTGTTTGTCTTTCACAAATGCAGGACAATTTTAACTTAAGGGCTATTTTTGTCTAATTAATCTTGTCCCCTATCTGTAACGGGCCCTTTTCACAGGCCGTCAATAGTAGCGTAAGGTAACTTCCTGTTCCTGTCATTTTAACATTAAGTCGGTTTTATTTATGTCTGTTGCAGCACCAGCATGGTCAATGTATATTTACTTGACTAGTTTATATGCGTCTATACTGGTGCACTGCTGTACCTAAATCGATCAGACATAATTAATGTTATAAGCTACACCTGTGTGTTTCCTACTGTGAAAAGGGCCCATCGTACTCAGCCACAGAATTGCTGGAGTGAATCAGGTCAGCTCGGTTGATGACTCCCACCAGCTTCAGTATACCTTCAATGCCTCTGAGGCGAGAGAGGTTTGCGGGTCTCTTGGGCTGACCATTGCCTCCAAAGCACAAGTACAGAGTGCGCTCACACAGGGCTTCCAAACTTGCAGGTGCGGCTATACCTCGTCACACAGCAGACACAATGTGCATCTCAACTATGACAGATTTGACAGAAGAACAAAATGCACGCTTAATATGATGGTATGTGTACCGTAATCCATCCAAACCCACAGGTTTGGATGGATTGATGAACATTTTGCCGTCATCCCGAGAGTCACGCCGAGTCCCTCCTGTGGACAAGGCAAGTCTGGGCTGGTGGAATGGAGAACCAACGTCATGAAACACTTTGATGTGTTCTGCTTCAATGAATCAGGTCTGGCTTCTTTTCCTTTAGAGTTCTTATATATGTAGGCTTTCATCACAGAGGTGTAATAGCGGGGCGAACACAGGAGTATCTCATTAAGTTAATTATGGGTACTGGCACCTCGCCTACAGACCCATAATTAACTTAATGAGCTGCACCTGTTTTCACCCCAGCTATTACACCTCCGTGATAAAGGCCGACACTACAATCGTCATCTTTTTTTTATATACTTTATTTGGATTCCTTTCAAAATGTTTTTTATAGACATATTACTTTTTTCAGTTTCCATACATCAGCAAATATTGCTTTGAGTTCATTTACATCCATATCCATATCCATACAGTGAAAGAAAGAAAAAATCCTCATCTTATGACAAATACTAATTTAATACTAAAGCATACAAATGTGGAAAAATATGACTTCACTCCTAGTTGCCAGTTTAAAAAAATACTGTTAAGAAATATAGACCTTTTCATATTCCTCTCATAGGGTTTATTCCTGTTCACATATGACAGATGTGGGGACACAATTGAAGGATACAATGTCCGATAGCCCATTGCCCGGCATGGATTACCAGGAGCACGCCCATTCTCCTTCCCAACAGGACACCACCTTGACCTCTGACCCGCTGCCTTCCACACGCCCACCCCCCCTGTCCTCTCCCTCCTCGCTGTCCTCCATCATCTCTTTGAGCAGGCCTATCTCTTCCCTTACCCTCCTCCACTTAACCCAAAGCAGGGTAGAGGCACAACCAGCCCTGTTCAGCAGCACACAAGGCTCCTTTAAAGGTATGAGAGACGTGTATAGATTATATAGTGCAGTGTGTTTTATCACTCACATTATGAATATTTATTTTGCTACGTTTGCTAACGTTTTTCTCCCCTCTCCGATCATGTATGATTTCAGTGCCAACAAAGACCTTGCTTATCGGCATTACCTGTGCTCTACTACTGGTCATAACTGCTGTCCTTGGAGTTGAAAAATTGTGAGTGTTTAAAGGGCCCCTATTTTACCACCAGGTGTGAGAGTGATTGCAAGCTGTTTTAAAATTGTCATGTGACTACCCTCTAGTGACATCACAAGTGGGAGTGTCCACCCAGCTGTATGATGACTATCAGTCTACCAGCCTACCCAGTGGACTGTACCAACTGGTAGGCTTGTCTATCCATCATACATCTGGGTGGACACTCCCACTTGTGATGTCACGTGACAATTTTAAAACAGCTTGTAATCACTCTTACACCTGGTGGTAAAATAGGGGCCCTTTAATGGTGCTATCCAGACAATTTTGATTGTTGAAGTATTGAAATACAAACACATATCAGATTATGAAGGACTACTCGCTAAATGTACTTTTTCTTTCTTTTGAAAAAAATGGAAGGAACCGGAGCTGTTGTCAGAACTGGGACATGAGGCAACAGGAAGACTGTGTTGAAACAGAGAACATGTATGTAATGTCTATAAAGGAACCTTTCAAAGATGGACAAGTGCCAGAAGTTACAATGGAAGAGGGGGCTGATGACAGAAACAGTTTGAATACAGCACTTTGATTAGGAACTCATCCTCCTTAAAGGATAATTATCTCTATCTATCCGCATCACTGATATAATGTGAAAAACGCCTGCAGTTGTTGCCGATCTCTTGGGTGCAGATGCAAAGTCTTATCCCAACTCCGTCATTTGACAGTTAATGATGGAGTTGGGGTAAGATGGCGGGTAAGATGACACCAGACACAAGTAGCGGGGAGATCTGGGTGCAGGCAACATGGAGGAAACATAACACAACATTTTTAAAATACATTTTCTTAATGTATTTGACAGTGGGGAAGTGGATCTTCATAGAGGCCTATGCAAAAACGACGCAAAATGGCTTTAAACCTGAACAGAAAAAGTGTATATCCATATGCCTAATATGAATAATTACGTAAATGTATTATATAAATTATGTTGAAGTCTGAAGTTAATGTATTCCACTTTAATTTAATACATTGTTTAACTGTAATTGAGCCACGAGAGGTCACTGTTTTCATGTCAAAAACCTTTAATGTTCCAGTAAATATGTTTATACTTTACACAGTGAGACAATAAAACTGTGTCATTCAAACCAAATATATCTATTTACAGCGAACATTTGCAATACTGACAAGACAACCCTGATGAACTGGACTCAATAAAACATTAACATTTCTAAAATATCTCTGTAGCTAATGGAGATCTCGGATCTGTGGAAATTGTCCATAGTACTCAGTCAATCTACCAGCCTCTCCAGATGATAAACAATGCAGTGAATGTTAATTGGATTTGCAAATAGCAGATCCGGTATTTTCATGTCCATTCCCACTTGCATATAAGAGTGTAATACATCCTTGTTGGCAACAAAAGAAATAGGAATAGAAAGAGAAAGGGAACCCAAACATATTGTGCACAGGTTCCGGTTCATGCTGTAGTTATCTTGCATTGGAGAAGAAGGTAAGAAAGGTTAAGGTTGGTGTTAAGTCAGAGATGACGATATGCAGCTGGGATCTCTATCTGTGCAAACATCAGCAATACTGGTTATGAAACAATCAGCAATACATTGCATTCATGTCCTGTTATCGGATTTCCCTGCCATTAAAGCTATTGAGTGCTATTGCGGACAAATGTATGAGTAACTGGTAAATATTGAGCACTTTGGCAAGGCATGCTGGGATCCTCTGTTGAGGATATACTTTACTCAGACTTGGAGTTGATGGCTTCAGACTTCACAGCCTCTACTAAGAAGCTAAGCTCATTGCACAGTGTCTCGTGTCTGTAGGCCATCCGGATCTGGGCCACATTAGTGCGACGGATATCGTTTCCTTCATGTCCATCTTTCAAGTAGTTCCCTCCGATGAAGTGCTGCTTGTCCTTTCAAAATAAAAGTTACAAAGTAAAATAATAATTAATATACATATACATCGCATCATGCATTGATGAGCTCAGTGAGAGAGAGAGAGCGAGAGAGAGACAGAGAGAGAGAGAGAGAGCGAGAGAGAGAGACAGAGAGAGAGAGAGCGAGAGAGAGAGACAGAGAGAGAGAGAGAGAGAGCGAGAGAGAGAGAGAGAGAGGTTGGATGCTGCTCCCTCTACCTGGTGAGAGAGGCCACTCTGCAGGACACTGTTCCTCGCTATCTCACACACATCACAGGTGCTGAGCTTCCACAGCTGAGCCGCAATGGCGTACTCTTCCATCAACGGCTCCTAGAGTCCCAACACGTAAACAAATCAATCAAAAAACGATTTACAGTATTATTCACAGTACAATAACTGCAGTATGTGAGTGGTGGAGCACTGAAACACTAGTTGAATTGGCTGAGTACCTTGGTGTAGTGAAACTGCATGGGGTCATCTGTGGACAAGGACACACAGAGGCCCTTGTGCAGAAACTCTCGAAGAGGATTTTTGGAATATTCCAGAAAGAGGCTGTTGTTGCTCAGTGGCGACATTGCGATGGGTACCTGGGCCAAGTAGTACAGGTACTGCAGCACAGGGCTCTGGAAGTACCACAGTTGTAAAGTTGTACTGGATGTCTGTCTGTAGTGCCTTCATAACACAATGACTGAACACTACATTACCCAACGGAAACACACATGAATACAGCTTCACCCCTTAATGAGGGTTCTCAACCAGTATGACCCACGGCAAGAGTCATGTGATTTATGTATGCAAATACCAGATCTGATATTTTATTTTATTACGTTCCCACTTACATATAAGAGTGAAATCCTTGTTACCAACAAAAGGAGAGAAAGTGAATCTGAACATATTGTGCAAAATGTGCACAGGTTCAGGTTCATGATGAAATCTCAATGTTGCAGGGGAGAAGAGGTCATCACAGTATGATGTTGGCATACCTTCTTCAGGTTGAGTCCATGTGAGATGTTGTCAGCGGTGAGGAAGGCAGACACCAGATGAGTGATGGAGCCGGCTTCTCCACAGTGTGGACGGAACTGGAAGGTGCTCAGGCCGCGCTCTCTAGAGGACGTGTTGAAATAATACAAGATTCATTAGTAAGTGATCATTCATAAGTGATTAGTGAGGGATGAGGCCCCTTGAAAGTAAGGACTGTGTATGAGGAAATGTACGTACCGAACATGACCTCCGAACGTCTATATCTAAGTTCAACAATCATGATCATGATCATTTAACTAAACAAACTAAACAATTAATCTTATGGAAGTAATCATGCTCCATTAAATGACCTCAGCTACATTAACGTGAGGTTGAAGAATGTACAAATCCCAAAAGAGGATAATCAGTATGTTTCCAGATGTAACATTTCGATTTTGCTTCAATATAAGAAACAATGTAATAAAACATTAACCTTTGCCTCACCAAGTTCACTGAACTGAAAACTGAGCTGCAGGGCAGCTGAGTGCAACACTGGCTTACCTCCGGAGGTTGTTGAGAACCATGATGTTGGCGTACATGTGGAAGAGGTAGTAACTATATGGAGGGTTGTTGTCAGCGGTCCACTGCTCCGGCTTGGGGCTCTTGTAAGAGAACAGGTGGTCGCTATGTTTGGACTCATCGTCGACACTGTCAAATCCAGTTACCTGCATACAAAAAAGACATACCTTAAATAAAATACAACATAATACACAAATACAACTACATCATGGATTGTTATTTTGATTTGTGAAGGGTATTATTGTCTTACATATTTGAGGAAAACATGAAGCTCTTTGTGTTTCTGAGGGTTAACAGTGGCCTCAAATAGAGGCAAGAATACGTTCTCCAGCATCTTCGCAAAGTTGGGGATCAACTTCTTTGACTTGAAAATATCACTAAAACATGGGAGAATAATCATTAACACAAAAAAACATGGAGACTGCAAAATGGTAAACACTGCAGCCACAATTATCCTGTGGTAGCACTTACTATATTCTAGGCACTTGTATAATCCATCTCATGTTAGGAGAGTGCACTTTGTGGTCGATAAACCACTTGGACAGGCTGTCCCACTCATCTGGAGAGCGTCCGTAAATGGACAGGCGGGGCTCTGCATGCTGGTACTTACTCTCCTCTAGATCGTGGGCCACTTCCTGATTGGAGAAAGAACGTTTTCCATCGCAATATCACTTTCCAATGCTTTGAATGCTAGCACTCGTTGTAATTCATACATAGTAATACAAGCGTAGTGTGTTCTTGATGTACCTTTATGATCCGAGCAAAGTACTCTCCGTGGATTACGTTGTCGGCTTTCAGGTAGATCTCCCGCAGCTCACTGGCTCCCACTGGGTTGTACTTGGAATTGAACTTGTCAAACCGGTGGAAGGTTTGTCTCCCCTGTCAAGATGATCACAGAGTGTCACACTAACACCATTTAACTTATGATTATGAATTGCTACCAGTGTGTACACATTGTTAACAAAAAATGTTGCTCTTTTGTAAAATATGTCACTTTCCAGGTATTTTTTTGACCACCCTTTAGCTTAGTGGATCATTGTCTCACGGTCTATGCTGGTATTACATTTAGTCAGAATCAAAATAATATAAACAGGTCTCCCCATTACCAACGCAATCATAACTAGAAGCAGTATGGTTGTGTCTCCATCTCATTGTTATTTTACAAGAAATATTACTTCGGCGATCAACATTTCTATTGCAATTTGCAGAATTGGCTCATCAACTAAAATTCCCCACTTTCCACCACAAGGCACACGCTAAGCAGCATCTCACAGCGTGTACGTCCAGAGAGTCCACAGTGAGGTCGTACGGGTCCATGTTGAGGCTGTGGAACACCTCCCTGAGAGTCATGCACTGGCCGTCCTTCTCCAGCACCACACGCTCAGCCTCTGTCTTGTAGGTGGTCTGGATGAAGGTCAGCAGGTGCTTCTGGGACATGCAGGCTGCCGCGTGGATATGTGTGTCCACCTGCAAACGGCATGACACGTTATGTATCCTTTATCATTCGAGACGAGTGGCACTGAGAAGAAAGTGAACAATATCCTCCTGATTGTAAAAATGAAACCAAAAACAAACATGCCTTCCTGACGTTGTAGAAATCTCTGTGCGGCACTCCTTTCAGTTCCTTCAGCTCTGCCATTTCATTGAGCATTTCGTGGAGGTAGAACTTGGAACCTAAGAAGTTTAGTCGTCTGTGGCAATAGGTTTTCCTGTAACAAACACATGTGCTTTTTCATGTCTGTACCCTGGCTAGTCAATCTTCCAGTCGTGAAGCTAAAGTGCCTTTTTATTTGGTTATAGTCACTCACGTGGGTCCATCTGCAATCATAGCCAACACATGGCTGAGATCTATAGCAAACGTCTCCAAGTCTGGGTATGGAAGGTTACGAGGTTTGTTCTCCCTCAGAGCCTCCATATTGTCATAGACGTTCACAATCCCATCTTTCATTTTCAGTTCAAAGCCCAGGTTCTCTGGGATGTTCTCCATGCTGTAAGGATCCTCTCCCTTTCTTGGACATGGGCAGATATCTACGAGACACAACATGTTATAAAATAATTACAATTGGGTTTTACAAAACTAAAGTTTGGTTTGAAAGTTCATAGCAAAAGTTGAAAGTTGATGACAAAATGTTCAACCCACAATATGTACATTTGCACTGGCTTGAGAGACCAACTGAACAATAGGTTCACCAACTAGCTGATGAACAGACAAACTGAATAGACAATCTATACGTACCAGTGGCTCGTAAAAATATTTGAGTTCCTACCCGGCAAAACCTCATCTTCCTCGGTCCATAGCTCATTCTCAGTACTGCGGAGGTACTTTGCAGTGGTTCGGAAAAATCGGTGATACGCTAGTTTCGAATACTTCTCACGAATACGCAGTGCCTTAAGAAGACTCTTTGCCGCCTGTTCATAGTCCTCCACTGTGATCTGGACACAAAGCAGAGGAATCCCACAAATTGATCATCATATGAATGTACCCACAATCATATCAATTGATATGGTTATACAACCCAGTATGTGATGAAAGACACTACTCTCATTTTGCATTACCTGTGGAATTAAAGGTGCTGTAGGTAATATTTAGGAGCTATAATTTGAATGTAATTGGTTAATGTCATTCGTCAGCTATTTGTGAGTGAAATGCTCTGTGAGAATATCTGTTTCTAGTTGACTGCGCCTGCCTCTGTATAGTAGGAGCCATTTTAGATTTTTGACCGCTCCCAGTTAATTTACATGTATGACCAATTAGGGCATCTCTTCCCTGATCGGTTCAGGGAAACTATCTAGCCTGCCAATCACTTGTGTATGAATGCACCACTTCTCAATAGCGTAGGAAAGGAGGGAGCTGAGAGGAGACGTTTTTGGGTTGTGTATTTTCAAAATCTTGCTCTCTGCTTTCTCTCTCCGCAGCTTCACCATCAACATTGACTTCTACCTAATCCTGCTCTTTAAAAGTACTTTACCCCAGCACAGTAGTCTCCACTAATGGTGACCCTCTGGTATTCTGGAAAGCTTTCTAGCAATGAAGAACAAGTGGAGCTTGGGGACACGAATGGCGTAGCCCCCAGTGAACGCGTCCACTCTGGATTGGCTACACTCTGCAGAGACATGGACTGGGAACGGATGATCTTGAAACTCTTCTTCCTGGAACAGATGAAACAGAAATAATGACCTTACGACACTGCTGAAATAGCACCACTATTCAAATACATAAACGCATAGAGTGATTTCAGTTTATTCAATGGTTACATTCTTCTTGTGACTTTATTCATACTTTTTATGTCGTCTTTTTTATTGTCTGCTGCTGTTAGGACCAAATTTCCTATGAATAATGAATAATGAATAATGTACCCATCTATCCATCATTCTACCAATCTATCTAAAGGACAATACATGCATTAAGACCAGATGAAGAGCATCAGGCAGCTGTACCTTTTGGTACTCTCCTCTGACTGCTGCTCTGCCAGCTCCCTGAGCAACTCCCGCTCCTTGGCTTGGTGGAGGCCGATAGGACAGTCCTCTTCAGGGACCGTGAACATGGATATCGCGTCCTTGTTGTCCTCCTCCTTCAGAGCCGAGGCGTAGACCCTCTCTGCCAGCAGTCGCACCTCCTCATCTGCCTCACTCAGGGTGATCTTAGGGAACTGACGAGGCATATCTGCAAGAATGTATCAGAATTGCTCAATAACAGCGTTTTGTAAATGTGTGCCACTAGTCAACAAATGAATTAATGAATTATTTTTTGCACTGCTAGAGTTTCAAATAATATATATAGCCTTGGTGTTGAGTTTTAAATTCAGTTATCCTTATTATTGTCTTATGCAATTGTCTCTAACGCAAGCTTTCCAAAGATTTCACATTGACAACTCTAGCCACACTTAACGGTAGTCCCACTGAACCATAAATGTTTTTACAGCATTACAATTTTCATTACACCACAGGCTCAGAGGAAATAATAAGCTACCAAAAACATTGATCCAGAAACGGATTTTATATGAATAATTTACCATCCACATGTAACGTTACGAAAGTGAGGCATTTTCAATTATTGTAGAGAGGCGTTTGCTAATAAGAGCCTAAAAGTTTAGTTGATCGTTTTATACCATACCTTACACTCGTTAATACAAAAGCCGGTGTAGAGGATATCTTGGGTAGTTGATAAGCTAAACAATTTCTGATCGTCTGCCTCTGGGAAACTATAAAGTATTATTGCGATACTAACTGCCAACTGTTGCTGTAGATAGTTTGGCTCAGACTGCCATGACAACCAGGCACGTCTTTCCGCGTTGGATGAGGCGACTCAAGTTTAGTTTCAGTTTAACGGTTTGTATTTTTAATGAAATACATAAAATAAATGAAAACATAATACAAATGTGATTAATGTATTCTTTTTACTCATGTGTAATAAGATACTTTACCACCAAAATGTAATCTGTAATATATAGTTGTTATTAAAGTTTTCACCGCAATAGGCAAATCCTTCTTCCTCTTTCTCTCTAAAAGACCTAGGCCCACACTCTAGCTTCCCATGTAAAGAAAGGCCTTCTATCACTTCCTACCTTCACAAGTACTCTCAGCCATCTCTCGCGTCTTTCCCTTTGCCTTCTTCTTCAGCACGGTTCTCAGCTTAGATTAATGAAGGTCGCTATGCCCTATGCAAGGATCCGTGCCACACCACTGCTCTTTGTGCGGTGGCACGTGGCCACGTTACTTCTTTTCTTTTGACTGCCCCTCTCTATTTTAAGAGACACATGTCATCACTTTGGTCACTACTAATCCCTGGACTATGTCATAACTGTCTGGCCAAGCAGAGAACTTGGGTGGAGCTCCCCCAGTAGCCTATGTCATTTTCAGTCTTCCTGTTCCTGTTCCTTTTCTGTAATGAGAGCAAGCAAGCCAGAGAGAGAGAGAGAGAGAGAGAGAGAGAGAGAGAGAGAGAGAGAGAGAGAGAGAGAGAGAGAGAGAGAGACAGAGACAGAGAGAGAGAGACAGGGGAAAATGG